>LUCG01126995.1:0-11235 GCA_001633085.1 Carthamus tinctorius
AATTTGTCTAAACTTTGTTAATTATACCGTTAAATCGTGTAAATTGGAAATGAGGTGTTACAACTGGGCTGATGACTCCTCTGATGAGTCATCTAATGAAGAAGATACCGAGGTCGCCCTGATGGCTCTTATTAATGGTCCCGAAATAGCCCTGATGGCTAAAATCGAAGAGGTACCTCAAGATGTACCTGAAACATCCACACCTACTTCGACTAACTCTTTTAGTCAGGTACTTCCTCTTCAACCCCTACTGATAGTCTGTCCCAAATGGACTTGCTGACACTTGATCTCTACAATGCCTTAAATGGTAAATCTTCAGCTGAAAAACTTAACGTTGATCTTCGTGAACAACTTAAGGTCTGTCATGACAAAATAAAACAACTTGCTATTTTGGAAGAAAATCTAAAAAATCAAGTCTCTGTAAATCAATTTCTTTGTATAGAAAGAGAACATGCTATAGCTAAGCGAGAAAAGGCACTCACTAAGCTCAATGTTGAAAAAGTCACCATCAAAGGATGGAGTGATGCCTCTGAAAAGGTTGATGAAATTCTTGCTTTAGGGAGGTCTGGAAAAATCAGAACAGGTCTTGGATTTTCTAAAGACTGTACTAAATCTGATCGTTCCATGCTTAAATTCGGAATGTTCGTCTCCAGCATCCGTAATCCAAATGATCATCAAGACTCTTATTCTTCCACTCACACTGAAGGAGCTCCTAAGAGCAAAAATGTTTCAGTTAAAGGCAAAACCAAAGTTGAACCTCCTTCAAAGACCAAGAACCTAAAGCAAAAGAAATCTAATGTTTTTTTTCTCGTTAGATAACTGGCTTTAAATCTGTCCTCACTGACTATCATGAAGAAAAAGGTCCATCAGTGACCTTTGACAGAAATGATAAAGGTCAAAACTCATGGCTATGGTACTCTGACCAATGGGCCAACCACTTTCAAACGGGTTGCTTATGTCGAAGGACTGATGCACAATCTTCTTAGCATTAGTCAACTGTGCGATAAAGATCATAAAGTTTCTGTCTCCAAGAAACACTGCAAAGTCAAAGATAAACACAAGAAAGTCATTCTCACTAGTGCTCGAAGATTTGATGTCTATACCATAGACATGAATACTTTGAAGGAAAATGTATGCTTTGTATCTCGAGTCTCTTCTGATATGAATTGGCTATGGCACAAGCTTCTCTCTCATCTTAACTTCAAGGCTATCAATCAACTCTCCATCAACAAGTTGGTCACTGGTTTACCTAATCACCGCTTTACAAAGGAATCTCTTTGTTCAACATGTGAAAAGGGAAAACAAACAAGAGCTAGCTTTAAGTCAAAGCAAATCTCTTCAGTAAGCTCTCCTCTTCAACTTCTCCACATGGACCTTTTTGGACCTGTTAATGTCCAATCAGTAGCTAGAAAGAAATACACACTTGTCATAGTTGATGAGTACTCCAGATACACTTAGGTCTTCTTTCTTAGATCCAAGAGTGATACTCCTGTAGAAATCATTCTCTTCATTTAGAAAATGGAAAAGCTCAACAACCTCACTGTTCGTTCTATAAGAAGTGACCATGACACTGAATTCAAAAACAGTACCCTGGAAAGCTTCTTTGAAGACAAGCGAATCTCTCAAAATTTCTCTTCCGTAAGGACTCCTCAGCAAAATGGAGTCGCTGAACGAAGAAACAGGACCCTGATTGAAGCTGCAAGATCTATGCTCAGTGAAGCTAATCTAGCCACACAATTCTGGGCTGAAGTTGTAAACACAACGTGCTACACTCAGAACAGATCACTTATTGTCAAACGCTTCAAAAAAACTGTTTATGAAATCTTTCATGAACGAAAACCCTCTGTCGAACACTTTCATATCTTTGGTTGTAATTGCTACATGTGGAACAACAAAGATAATATGGGAAAGTTCGATTCAAAATCCGATGATGGGATATTTCTCGGATACTCCTCTATCTCCAAGGCATATTAAGTATTCAACAAGCGAATACAGACCGTTGAAGAAATAATACATGTTCGTTTCGATGAATCAGAACCCTCATTTCCTCATGTTCATGAAAATGAGGAAATCAATCAGTGGGCTGACTCATATTTTGATGTCTCTGATACTCCTATTGATAATTCATCTCTCTCAATGAACATCCCTGATGGCTTGGAAAAGTAAGTTACGACCATTTGAGAGTAAGCTTGGCCACATGATGCTAGTGCCTAGATTGGAACCCGGGGTAGATGGGATATTCCACCATACCCCCAGGCCTTTGCGAGTATGCCACCACCCTTGTAGTTTTGAGAAGTTAATGTTAAACGTGAGAAGTGGTTATCAACCGTTGGATGAGAAGTGGATGGACATTAGGATGAGATCCGCCGAGATCGGATGCACTGGATCAGTTCCCTTCTAAAGAGCAACTCATGGGAGAAGATGAGATTAAGAGTGATTAACAATTCAAATCCACTTCTCATGTTTCTTGCCATCAACTCAATTTCTTACCATCAACTCAATTTCTTACATGATCCTTAGCCTATTATTACACACCTATAACTTTACAGTATGATTAAACTTTATAAAACTAATATATAACTAGCTATTAAACATACTTAAATAGAAGATAAATGTTAAGGTCTACTTGTACAATTTTTTTAATTATTCTCTCACTAGCATACAAATTTATAAAATGAAATTGAGATAAACAAAATAAAGATGTGTTACATTGTACCATAACCAATTCCACTTATAATAAAGATTCAATAAAAAACTTAACCACAAGCCCAAATAATAAAATGAAATAAGCAGATCCATTGAAATTTCTTTACCAATAAAATGAAGCCATAGTAACAAGTGAAAACTTATCTTTCATTGCAAATGTGAGGATAGTCGACGACACGACATGTGTCACATTCAGTCTGAATAGTACAATAGTATTTAGACTGAAATTGAATGTTAATGCATTGTTTTTTTTGGAAGAGGTATCCCAGACCACATTGGGCCCAGACTAATCCTCGGCAATTTTTGGGCCGAAGCCCGACTGCTAAAGCATGCAGCCCGGGGTCGAAGCCCCCGTACCTCCAGAATGCGTCCCCCAGGGCTCGAACTCGGGTTCACCACTATGTAGTGCCCAAGCCTTTATCACTAGGCTAACACTCCTTTGGTATGTTAATGCATTGTTCATGATGAATAATACAACATTCAGACTGAATGCTATTATTCAGTATGAATGTTGTATTATTCATCATAAATAATGCATGAACATTCAATCTGAATAATTCTCTATTTTTCAGACTGAATGTGACACTTGTCACGCCATCAGTTGTCCTCACATTCGCAATGTAAGATGAATTTTCATTTGAACCCACCCCTATATACATATACATATAGTCAGGTCCAAGCAAGAATAATACATATTTAAAATACACACTAGAACCAATAAACTCGTATATGATTTTGTGTTAATTTTCGAAAAAAATATATGATTTTGTTGGTTTTTATATTCTTTTAAATATGTATTATTCTCGTTTGACTCCCCATATATAAATGAATAGGTAGATATAAAATTAAGTTTCCAACGTAAAGTATTTATCTTCTGCTAACAATTACTAAGAAGTCTTAGATTATGTTATACACTAAGAGTAAAAAAAGTAAAATACTAGAAAGGTAAAAAAAAAATCAAATATTGCATTATAGGAACGTCACATTGAACCACAATATATCATATGTTTAACGTGACATTAGGGCTTGAGCTACAATGCATCACGAGGATGGACTTTTGAAGCAACGGTAAAAGGTGAAATGACAAAAACGATGGAAAGATTATGTAAATGTAACTGATAAATTTTCTTTTTTATTTTGATATGTATTTAGAAAAAAGTAAAAACTAGTGATGTTAATATGTGTTACGATAGTTTGATGTTTAATGTAGACGGGTTGGGTTTCGATAAGAAGTGCCAAATTTGGTAAGGGTGGATGAGAAATGAACGAACATTAGAATCAGATGCACTGAATCAATTCCCTTTCAAGTCACAATTTATATAAGAGTATTTGATTAAAAATGATCCAGATATTAGAAGTAATTTTCTCCAAAAATAGTATATCACTATATCTGATCCCATGCCTAATGTAGACATTGAGCTTAACTTAAAGGACTAAAACTTAAAATTTCTCATTGGTAGCTTCTAGAACTCGCGTGTAAAACATTCCAGTATTTTTTTTTATTTTTTTTTTTTGGCTAAAACAAATTCCTTGTCGATATCGACACTGCATTCCCTTCTTCTCACCGTCTCCCTTTCTCAGCTTCGCCCACTAATGGCGACCACAACCATGGATATCGTCTACTGGTATCAGATTTAATTTTTAGGAATTCTGAAATCATTTGTTTTCATCGACCCACAATTGTTAAGTCTGTATTATCAATTCGTTAATTAGTTGTTATTTTTTTGTTGTTGAAGATCATACATGACTCGAGTTATAGTGTTCTATTGTGAAATTGTATTAATGTGTGATGCATTGATGGAATTATATGTTCGTTTCTCGTGGATTTCGTTTTTTTTTTCTTTTTCGAATGCTGATTGTTATCTGAACCGTGTTCGGAATGCCATAGTTTGAATTATGTTCCGATTTGTTATAGTTTTGACCTAATCTGCACTTTTATGCCAGCACTGTGATATATTATGAGTGCATTTGGATTTGGTTCACGTAACAAAAAGCTTGATAGCTATGGAGTTATGAAAGGGAATGAACGACACATTTTGGGTGCGTTTGGTTGTGGAAAATTGTGTTTATATTTTCCTAAAAACGTTTTCAGAAAATGGAATTGAGTTTTCATTTTCAAATTTGTACGAAAATTTCAGAAAACGTGTTTGGTTGAAACGGTGGAGCTCTCATTTTCCATTTTAGAAAATTAGAAAGCATGGTTGGAAAATTTTGGAAAACTACTAAAATCAATTTTCTAATTTTTGGAAAACTTTTGAAAACTGATGAACCAAACGCGTTTTCTAAATTTTCACTTTCCACAACCAAGCGCACCCTTTGTGTTCTGAAAATCTAGGCAAAGTTAAGTCTGAAATGCGTCATTTAACCGGATTTGGTCTATGCATTTCTTCGTTTGTTGGATATTAGGAATTAGTTTTGCAAAATTGCCAAAATTAAGGATGCATGGATTAACTTGAGTAACTTGTCTCATTTTACTCTAAATGTGCTCATATGTTGAAGAAACAATGTTTAAGATATGAAGGGGACTCTGTTGTATAATTGAGGGATTGATTGCAATACTTGTTTAATTTACCCCTCCCTCTTCATGAATGGTGTACCTGTTGTTTGTTGCAAGCTTGATGGGCAGCCCAGGCAATACCTTCAGAGATTTCTCTAATTCACATCGAGTATGTCATGTGCTACCATCAAGCCAGCATTTGGCTAATAATGTTAGTGTGGATGGTAGAGTTCACAACTGGTCTAACATGGTTGTTTGGTGAGTTCCACTTCCACCATAGTAGTAGCTAGGAGTGGTTAAGAATTAGTGGGTTCATAAGTCTTTTGTGATGGACTTTCTTTTATATATATTGACAGTTAATTTTCTTTTGAATTGTACGACAGATGAATTCAACATCCTTTTTATTGAAAAAGGTTCTTACAAATTGTGATGGTCATGCATGTTCTTATCTTCTTTATAAATCGTGTTGTGTGAATCCGTTACATGTTTGCAGTTTTCCTCTTGATATTTCATTATTTTAGGTCTATTCGAATTTCTACTTCTTTGTCTTCGGTATTCACCCTATTCTGTAATGATTTTCCCTTCGTTTAATGAAAGAGGCAAGATAGTATTTGTGTTTTAATGCTTGATCTGTGTGAATATCTAATGTTTTTCTTGCTAGCTTTTGTCGTTCAATACTTGTTGCATTAGACATGCATATGTTGCGATCGTTGAGTCTTTTTCTTGTTTTAAACCACAGATGCTGTAAATAGTGGCACATTTTTTTTTTCTTTTGAGGATTAATTGATTTCAAGTGTGGACAACTAAACGTGAATCTTTTTCTACTTCTAATAAGTAATAATGAATAGTTCTTGCATCAAGCATTTGCGCGTCTTCTTTTTCTTTTGATATAAAGTTTAGCCAAGCAAATTTTAACTACTGAGCATTTGCTGCATATAAAGATGTTGTTTGTGACTTACGTTTTTCAAATAGAGAGATTTTATTGTAAGGTTGAGAATTTTTCATTTTTGTGTCATTCAGGGTTATATGCTACCTTATTGAACATGAACCTCTCAAATCTAATCAGTCTAATCTACTTGTAGAAGCATTAGTTCTCAACTCACTCTGAGAGGGAGTTGGTTATTTGAACAGTTTGTAGAAGCATTAGTTCTCGACTCACTCTGAGAGGGTTGGTTATTTGAACAATTTGTCTCGTGTTTACTTGTCAAAGGCTGGAGGGCTGAAAATACAATGGAAGGCTTATTAAAAAGATCTTAGGTGTCCTGTTTTTGTATTGCTTTCCTTATAAATTTGATGAAGTAATGTTTTCTTTAAGATCTGAGAAATTTAGTAATTAGAAGGTAAAACAATTATCTTACAATGCTTTGTGACTGCAGAATACTTCTGGTTTCGAGTCTGAGATACTATAACATATCTGTGAAATCCATCATTGCCTAGAAATGTCAGGTGACGGCAATACACATTGGTGCTATCAATGCCTGCAACCAGTCCGGCTTCGAAGTCACAATCCAGTTTGCCCTTGTTGCTCTGGAGGATTCGTTCAAGAACTGAATGAGGTGGTTGTCGATGGACAACAAGAATTTGATCCTTTTCATGGACGTGAAGTTTTTGACCTCCGCGTCATGGATCCATTCAGTGACCCTAGAAACAGAATCATGGATGCCTTTGCTGAGTTGATGAGGCACAGAAACTTAGGTATTAGAAGACCATCTCTTCTCCTTGGAAATGGCATCGGTGATCCATGGGGATCTCTCTTGTCTGCTGATGATGAATTCGAGTGCTTCTTTAATGGAGCTCCAGTGGGCTCAAGGCCTTCTAATGCCGGTAATATCTACATGGGGACTAGCTTTCAGGAGTTGGTCGAACAACTTATAGCAAATGATAATCGGCAGGGTCCACCTCCGGCAACACGGTCTGCAATTGATTCTTTGCCGACTGTTAGGATAACAAACAGGCATCTTAACGCCAATTCTGACTGCCCAGTTTGTCAAGATAAGTTTGATTTGGGGTCTGAAGCTAGGATGATGCCGTGTACCCATATTTACCATTCTGGTTGTATCGTGCCTTGGCTACTGGAGCACAATTCTTGCCCTGTTTGCCGCCTGGAACTGCCCTCTCAAGGCACTGATGGTGGTAGCAGTACAGAGGACAGTGGCCAAAATGAGGGGAGGAGGAATCCGTTGTCGTTTTTGTGGCCTTTTCACTCTTGATCAAAGTTACAGGAAGCGTTTCCGGGATAATTGTTATGTAAGGTAGTTATTTTACTTGTGCATCTTTGTTTGAACTTTTTTGTCACCCATGGTAATTGAGTGCTTGAAGAACAGGGTTGGGTACTGATGTCTATGTGCTCTGCTATATTAGAATGGTAATTCCCATGTTGGGTAAATTACATCAAAATGACACCTACTTCAAAAGCTCAATTTTGTTGTCTAGAGTCTATAGAAAGTTAAATAATTGGTTTGTTAAGAATGATTTTATTTGTTTATAAACTATAATCCATACATTTCATGTTTACAAAGTTACAGTATGTATCTTTAATTGCTTAAAAACATAGTACATATTTTTTGATTGGGATAGTGGTGCTCTATCATTGGGCTAATCTTTGAGAAAGAGTGTGATTGTGACTCAAACTGAAATAGTGTTGATTTGGACATAGGGGCTATCCATCCTACAATGTGATTTAGGTAATAAAAGTTGAAGCTGCTATGAGTTGGTCAGTTTTGCATTTCCCCTTGGGGCTTGTTTGGTTTGAATGTTTGATAGGATTTGGAGTTGAATTTATTTTCAATCTTGCATCTGGTTTAAAGGAAAATCCGCAACTGAAATTTTGGTAGTTTAAGGGATTGCATAAGATTTGTTTGTAGTAATATTCATGGTGAACCCGATATTCGTGGCGCGCTTTGTCAAGTGATCACTCCGACCTTGTCTTTTGAATCGCATCTTGATTGAGGCTGATAATTAAGGGCCCCGATAACTATGAAATTATCAATATATTTTTTTTGGATAAGGTTCATCTAGACTTCGTCTAGACTACATCCTTGGCAATATGAAACTGAAATTAAATTCGGCCGTCTGAGACCAAGTCTGGCCACAAGATGTGCACGAAGGGATTCGAACCTGGGGTGAATGAGATACCATCTACATCCCCCACAGGCCTTACCGCTACGCCACAAGCCTTGTGGTTAATTATCAATATATTGTTTATATCATAAAAATTAATATTGAATTTAATTAAGAAATCCTAATAATTTATATGAAACTATTTGCTCAATATTTCTTATTTTAAACAGCAATTCATTAGAAGCTAGAAAACGGCTAGCGAAAAGAGTACCGAGTTACACCTTATCGAGACAATTACAAGGATAGGATTTCCACTCTATGAAGTTCTTATGACACTTCTTTCGTCTAAAGATTATCCAACTAAATGACTTATCGACAACAAAATCGAAACATATCTTCTAACCTCGATAGACGGTAAATAGTTGTCAAAAATGGATATGTTGCGGAAGCACCAAATTAAGTAACATGTTACCATTTTTCTCGGTATTCCTAACACAAAATCAATCAAACGTTCTAACAACCGTCAACCTTGTTTATAGGGCTATCAATATAATGTATTTCATCATCATTTTGAACTTTCGGGTTGAAACATATTTTTTCAGCAACCATTGATCTTAAAATCAAAAGTTCATGTTAGTTATAGTTTGAAATCATATTCTTGTTTTATAGATAGATAAGGATTTAAGATTCATACACTCAATATTAGAGGATAAAGAATCAATAATGTATGAAAAATGAAGTAGTTTTAAAATCCTAAATATGGATATAACTTAGGTAGTTAGGTCGTTCCACATAGTTGGTAATTGTTTTTAAAAGATAATAATAAGAAATCTCCTATACTTCAACATAAAAACAAACTTCATATGGATTGAATAATCAAAAGAGTATGTGGAAGATAAGTAATGGAGTATATATTAAGGTTTCTAGACAAAATAGTCTTGCTATATCAGTATGAAATTAAAGAAAAAAACTTAGAGAAACAATATTATAAAACGAAAGACCAATCAACTTCTTAAAAATTTCTTGTCCAATGTAATTAATTAATATATGTTTGGGCCCTTAATATGATGCTAAATTATTTTTGGTTTCTATTATGTATATATTTTTTATAATTTTGTATATTACTACTATATAGTATATACTAAAAAAATTGGGCCCCTTGTTTCGTTTGGCCCTGGGCGTACGCCCAGCCTGCCCTCCCCCAGGGACGGCCCTGGGATTGACAATTTCACCCATGGGATTGGATGTCGCAAGTGTGATCGATCAGCAATAGAGCAGCGAACTAGGGTTTTTGGTAATCAAATCAACAACATATCTGGGGTTCGATAAATCAGAAAGAAAGGCTTTAGAGATTGATAAGTGATCGAGATGAAGATGATTCGAAGAAGAAGGCGGCTTAGGGCTTCACAATAACTCTGGTACCATGTGAAATTAAGGCGTTAAAAATAGAGAGAGATGAGAGAACATGATTTCTTCTCTTTGATTGATTTACAAGAGGAGTATAAATAAGCATAAATAGTTCCTGAATTACACTATCAATGGCAATGTCATGCAACACATCAAATAACTGCAAAGGTGCCAAGATCTGAACGCATACTCTTAGGGGGTGTGTTATTAAGATAGGTTTTATGATTATAATAAATTTAACATTTCTTTTTTCAGAAACCCATTAAACATAACATTTCTTTTCGGTTTTCAATTCAAACCCCTATGAATTGACACTTTCTTCCTTGCAGAAGATACTAAAAGCCTTCTATTCAAAATTAATAATCGCAAGGAACCACCTTACTGCAAAAACCGCTACTTTTTACCATCTTTAATGCGATGAAGCCCAAAAAGACGCATGTAACTACAATTCTTTACGAGTCTCACCTTAGCAATTGCCTCGTATCTTCTTCCAAACCCGACCGACTAGTTTTTGGAAGTTGACAATGACAAGTTACCGACAAGGATGTAGTTCTTTTGATCTATGATATAATATCTGAAACTTTTAAGATTTCCATTTTAAAATTTCACCCTTTAATTACGTATATACACATTAACTTGCCATCAAAACCTAGTGAAGCATCCGAAGACAGTTGCTTTTTCTCATTATATATCGACTCCGTTGCATCTTCACCTTTTACCAAGAATAAAAATCAATGTTTGATTCATCCTTAGATTCTCAATTGCATGTCGTTTTTTTGGACGGTGGCACATTTCCTTGGGCAAAGGGACCTTGATATGTTGACCTTAGCATAATGAAGAATTTGATGCTAAGACATTTAGTTTGATAAATCAACAGCCTTTTCACATTCTAGCTTTCTAGGTTGGAAGATGATTCTTCCACTTTGGGTTTGTTTGGTAGTTACCGAATGATTTAGTCCTAAATAATTAAATGGTCAGTATGGTTAAGAGACCCTGTATGATTCAAGTGTCAGATTAAAATAATTGTTTGGAAATAGTTCTGAATCATCAGTCTGAATGATACAAAATTACCAGTTTACCCTTAGACTGTATTGAATAATAGTTATAGTTTGACAAAGTTCAGAATGAGTTTTTTTATAACGCGAAATTGATACCCACATAAGAAAACATTTCTTTTACAACAAATCATCATGTATTACAACAAAACCCACCAGAAAGTACACCAGACTCCGAGCAAAATAAGGACTAAGCAACAGTCAAACCGAAAACAAAACCGCTACCGAGCATAAAGCCAAATCTTGCCACTAACAAACAACCCAAACAGCTAATTTACGAAGTGTAAACACCTCACACAACAGCAAAACAGGCCAAGCTGCAGTACTAGTCATCGCTGAGTAGGCTTCGAGGCAAACTCCAGACCCAAATGTGACCATTGCTGTGTTGTAGCGTCCCAAAATGTGTAAAATGATATTTTTTTTCTTTAGTGAATGGATAATATTGTTTTCTCTATTTTTTTATTATCAAAAAGATTGTTAGATAATGTCAAACTAAATTTGAAATTAGGT
>LUCG01127127.1:0-17197 GCA_001633085.1 Carthamus tinctorius
GTGGGTGGGTTTTCTATAGAATCGGTTTGGGGAAGCCAATAGAATGGAACCCAATCATCTAAGTGTGGAAAACTATAATAAATCGTGGATATATTTAGCGTTACAATTTTTTTTATCAAATCACAATATTTGAAAGTGTGAAAATTATAGTAAAAATCACATTTATTAGTGCGGACAAATTATCTAGATTCTTACATTTCTAAGCATTGAAATTTTGAAAAATAATTCTAAGGTTACAAAAGTCCACGCTTTAAAGTGTGAACTTTTCTAATTNATAGACTTTTGAAATAAAACGTATACATTTATAAACGTGGAGTTTTTTCTTTTTCTAACATCTCTATATAAAAAACTATTTGTCACATAAAAAATTTTCATGCTTTTTTTAAAGTGTGAATAAATGACATATTTTTTTATAGTGTATGATTGGTTAATTAATTAAAAGAAAAGGTCTTAATATTGGTGATCCAAAGTCTATGTTAGGGGAACCAACACATTCAAAGCCTTTTTACCATTTGGGTTGGGTTGGGCAGGCACCTACCTTTGACAAATTAAATATTTACTTTTATCATAATAATAATAATTAATGATTAAATTATTGCATCAAGTTCCAGCCACCACTTACTAACCATGGATGACTTAATTGCATCTGCACTTAATTCTCACCACTTACTCACATCTATAAATTAAACATCAAAACTGAATTGTCCTCTCTTTTCTTGCTTTGGATTCTGTTTCCTTGTATAATAACCAATATTTAAGTTGTGTCAAATTTGCTTAAAAGTGGTTATCAATCGTTGAATGAAAAATAGATGAACATTAGAATGAAATACATCAAAATAAGATGTGTCAGATCAATTCTTTTTTAAGCCATAATTCATGGGAGGGTATTTGATTTAAAGTATCAACGGTTTAAAAATACTTCCCACTAAAAATGACACTTCTCATATGACCTTATCCCATGATCTGCAACCTCATTTGTGTAACAGACATAATATAATTGCTACATGGAAACTACCGTTACTAGCTTTATTTCAGGTCAGATGAGATGTACACCGAATAGATTACATAATCGGGTTCTAGTGAGGATGGTAAGTTATGGCAAGAAGGGGTTTGGACCCTTGAATCAATCCTAATTGAAGATCAACACTAATAAGATGCACTAACATGTATCGAATAATTCTAACGAGAAACGCAATTCATGGATGGACATAAGATTAAACGTAATCAAGCGTCCAAATCCCTTCTTACGCTTTTCAACTTAGCTCTTTTTTCTCCCACGATCCTACGTCATAGATTATATAGGAATAGATGTATTTTTTTCATTTTATTTAATAGTAATATATATGATATATCTATATTTTATTATTATGGTTGCATACTCATAATTTTTATACGTAGCGCCTCGTGGGGCTCTGGCGGTTTACCTCGGCGGGCTGCGGTACGGATGCTGTGAACTTGGGGGATCGGTTTCTACAACTGATTGAACCGCGCTCAATCTCTCTCTCTCTCTCTCTCTCTCTTACCCCNATTTGGTTTGGTGGGTTGTGGTACTTGACAAAGTGAGCTTGTGGGAGCTTACTGTGGATTTACGGTAAAGTTGATGTGACGTTGTTATGACAAAGTGGGCTTAAAGGCTCAGGGGACTACGCTACTGATAACCTAATTAATTTGCAACATCAAATGTAATGCATGACAATCGTTGGTGCCATGTTACATGCCCTTTGGAAACTAATTAAGATTTGACTTGTGATTAAACAAGTGGCAAAGCATGAACCTTATCACCTGCCCTTAATTGCCAATCAACCTCACAAATTAACACACACATGCACCACATTGCTATTACATCCTAATCCTAGCTACATATATATTGCATTAACCATTAGTTTCATGCAACATTAATCAACTAAAATTCTCCATATATGGTTTCTTTCAATCCATCTGCATATATACATATATATACATACACACCCAATTAGCATTGTGAATTAATAATAGCTTCACCATGCACCTACCTAATTTCCAACCATAACCAACTTTCATTAGTTCTTGATGATCACATTTTGTCATACCATTTCCTAATTTTACCACTTCTAACTAAGTACGGCTTCTTCTTCTGCAATTAAAACCATCATTCTCTCGTCAAATCCACTCTACGCTACTTTTTTTGTAATTATCCAAACACAAAACCACCAACCACTGTTTTTATAATTCATCTACTATTACAAAAATCAGGAAAGTACTGCATTCGGGATTTTGGAATAAAATAAAATGGAAAACCAATTAAGATCTTGAAGAGCATCGTTGTTTCCGAAATCAGGCCTTAAACTTACAATGAAACATCTACAACAAACTCATTACTCATGTTCATGTTTACATAACCATAAGCATGGTCATAAATAAAGAAAAATCAAATCAGAATTTAGAAAGTATGTATACAGATATGTCTTCCACTGGTAGGCGTTGTGCCTTGTAAAATGTAAAGATCATTCCTCCACCCAAAAGCAATGTCACATTTTTCCAGGAGGGTAAAGGTAAAAAAGAAGTATAGATGGTAACAACCTGATTACTCCTTTATGCCAATCTCATGATTATGCTAAATTTTAGATTTGTATCTTGTAATGCTTTCTAAGCTTGAGGTAGTAGAATTTGTTAGTTTGAAGTAGAGACAAATCTCCACTAATCTTATTAAGCCACGAAGATAATAGTTAGACTAGAACTAGACTTGGATGAGACCTTAGAGACAAATCTCCACTAAACTCTAACAAGACTTGAACTAGTGACTACCAAGACAAATACATAGATACCTTAGTTGAGTTGCAACCTATCTATCTAGGCAACTATAACCAAAAAAGGTGATATAAAGACACTTTCAACCAGGCTAAAATTGTATAGCCATCAAGACACGAGATGCTATTTTGTACCTCTATTTATGTCAAAATGTACGAGAACTATAGAAAGTAAATGTTGATTTTAGACTTATGGTATGTATGTGAAGGAAATTAGCATAGCAGACCCCGTTTTGGTTAGGATGAACTAAATGCGTTCCTATATGTTTGTTAAATTTTCTCCCACCGTGGTTAATATCAAGATTTGATTTTCAGATCCTTAATCCCACCATTACTTGACTTGAAATAAAAACAATAGCATGCATATAACACATTACCATTTGGTTATACACAAACCTAAAAACGCAGTGGAAGTAATTGTGGAGTTTATCCACAGACAGACAGAGGGGGCCTATTGTTATTTCCCCTTTTGAATCAACAACAAAGAAAGAAAGATAAACCCTCTAAAACCCCCCCTTACCCTCTACTCCTCAGTCGCACACAGGAGGGAGGACAACTTCTTACACCAGCTTTCGTCTTCACCTTCTCTACACAAAGAAATGGATCTTCAAATGCGGTGCAGGCCACACAAATTCTACTTCTCTCCTTGTACAAGAAGAGGATCAATACTAGTGAAACCAACCTACCCAAATCTTGTTTTCTTACCACTTCCTCGTTTCAAAAGAAGCAAGTCCAGATTCCGCGTTTCTGCCTCCGTTAATCCACCAGAAGACGCCTCGGCTTGGACCAGATTCTCGCGCTCAATTCGCCGCACTTCCGATGCTTTTCTAGAGAATTTTGGGGATTCATTGAAGAAAGAAACTGGGTTTGATTTGCAAGATGCCAATGCCAAGCTTTCTGGGATTAAAGACTCCGTCTTGAAAGCCCAAGCTCAGTTCTGGACTTGGAACGACTGGCAACGTTGGAAGGTAATCCTTTTCCTAAATTAGTTAATTGCTTCTACTTGGTGTTTCAGTTGCCAAGATTAGGAAAACATGCTAATTTTTGTTGTTGTTGTTGTTGCAGGATATCAATAATTGGGAACCCACAAGAGTAGGTGTGTTGGCAATCTATGTATTGGTGATGGTCGTTTCATGCCAAAGAATATACATGGCTGTCCGAGCTCCTTTTCTTGATCGCCAAATAAAACAAGCATCCGAAGCCTATATGGAGGCTCTCATTCCTGAACCATCTCCAACTAATATTAGAAAGTATGTATCTTTTTGGTTGTTCTTTTGTTTTCTTATATCACAACTCAAGTGCTTCAACGTCTTCCTTAGACCTTTTATCTATTTATTATCCCTGCCATGCCTTGATTTTTATTTTTTAAGTTCGTCAATAACAAATTGTTGCCACACTATCAGGGGTGAGTTTAAGGCAGATGCATTGTGTTTCTAGTTGAGGAAAAGTATACAAGGGTATATCAAGCCTCTTAGAACAAACATCTATAGCAGAGCCACAAAGACTTGCTCATTGAAGGAGGGACTTATGGAACACCATTTTTTTCATGTTGCTATGCTATGTAAATTTGACCCTTCCTAGGAGCATCCACTGCAATTTTGTAAACATAGTACATGTGGGATACACAAGAGGACAAGATTTTGCATTGACATGGTGTGTTGTCTGAGATATATTCAAATATAAGCCACATTAATACAAATGAAGTTTCTTAGTTACAGTAATGACAGGTTAGTGGCTACAATGCTAGTGCTTTAGTAGTTAAAAGTTGATCATACAAGATTTTGTGCTTGAATGCAACCTGTGTCAGAATAGGCTTCATGGCGAATATAGACAGAGGAGATGTTTAACAGGATACTGTATCATAAATAAGGGAGGAAGAGGATCAAACATTGTTGTATGTGAAGCCAATGAATTTGTTTCATCTGCACTGCTCTTGGATGAGCCTTTTTTCCCTCCATCATGAATGTTATGTTCTCTAGTCTTATGAGTTTTTCTCACATTTTGGATGGCTTTCCAGTAATGATCTTCAAATTAACCCTGTGATAATCACACCAAATCCCTCTTTATGATGTGAACTCATTGCTTTATCGTATCTTTCCTCTGTCTTCGGAATACCATTTTATGAAGACCAAGTTAGGTAGAGAATTATGCATATGTAGGAAAGAGGGGGAGGGTTGCTTTATGGTGGCGGGGAAAAAGAAAAAGTGGAGCATAATCAGGAAGTAATTCAACAAGTACATTTTAGCAAAAAATGAACCCTTTTATTGTGAGGAAGTAGTTATTTCATTTGAGGTTGGTAATGGAACATAGACGTGTGTGCTTAACTTCATTTGTGCTGCTTCTTAAAGGTATAAAAAAGGTTTATGGAGGAAGTCAATGCCCAAAGGCCTTAAAATGAAAAAATTCATTGAAGGACCCGATGGAACACTTATCCATGACAGTTCTTATGTTGGAGAAGATGCATGGGATGATGATGATGCCACAACTTCTAAGGACAAAGTTAAGGAAATGATCAACCATGATGTGAGTCTGAACACAGAAGATAAAAGGGATCTTCAAAAAGAGCTAGGGCTTTCAGGTTAGTTTGCGATTATCTTTGCTGTTATGTTGCTGCCTCTATTGGTACAGCTCTGTCTTTTTTTGAGCAGCTAAGATGCCTGATTGAAAGTTATATCACTTTATGTGGCAGATGCTGATCAAGAAAGTAGAGGAACATGGCAAGAAAGACTGCAAATATGGAAAGAGATTCTTAGGAAGGAGCAATTGGCTGAACAGTTAGATTCATCCCGTTCTAGGTATGCGATTGAATTTGACATGGAAGAGGTTGAAAAGAGCTTTCGTGAAGATGCGAGGGTGAAGGCTGCAGGCACAGAAGGGGCCAGAGCACTTTGGATTTCCAAAAGATGGTGGCGTTACCGACCTAAACTGCCTTATACGTATTTTCTTGAAAAGCTTGATTGCTCTGAGGTCAACTATCTGATTCATCCAGTTCTTTGTCTAGTTATCTGAGACTTGTTGCAATTGTTTTAAGAAGTATGGCTACATTGTTTTGTATGTGAGATTCCTTCTATGGATACTTCTTTTTTAATGCTATGGAGCTTTTGGCAGGTCGCTGCTGTTGTTTTTACCGAGGATTTGAAAAGATTGTATGTAACAATGAAGGAAGGGTTCCCTCTAGAATATGTTGTGAGTATTAATATTAAATATTGTCTTTACTGTAAAGGATTTGCTTTTCTCCTTCAATTCTGAATAATGCAATTTCTTTTTTGTAGGTTGATATGCCACTTGATCCATACCTGTTTGAAAAGATCACAAATTCTGGAGCTGAAGTTGATCTACTCCAGAGGCGGCAAAGCCATTACTTGTTAAAAGTTGTAGTTGCCTTACTGCCTGGCATTTTGGTTTTGTGGTTTTTACGGGAATCTCTAATGCTTTTACGCATTACTTCAAAGCGGTTCCTCTATAAGAAGTATAATCAACTTTTTGATATGGCTTATGCTGAAAATTTTATCATGGTAAAGTTTTGATCTTCGTATAGAACTGCTTTCCTACCCATTTGCTTTGTGACTAATCTTTTTATCTCGATAATCTGACCCCCAGCCAGTTAGACAAGGTGATGAAACAAAATCGATGTACAAGGACGTAGTGTTGGGAGGAGACGTCTGGGATCTCTTGGATGAGCTAATGATTTATATGCGTAATCCTATGCAATATTACGAAAAAGATGTGAAGTTTGTTAGGGTAATTTGATGATTTTATATGGGCAAACATATGAAAACCTAAATGTACATGTGCAATATGAGCTTCTTGGTTACATGTCCTACAGGGAGTACTTCTATCAGGACCTCCAGGGACAGGCAAAACACTATTTGCACGCACACTAGCAAAGGAAAGTGGGATGCCATTTGTTTTTGCTTCTGGTGCAGAGTTTACAGATAGTGAAAAAAGTGGTGCTGCACGAATAAATCAAATGTTCTCAGTTGCAAGGCGAAATGTAAGCCTTACTTTTTTTTTATCAAATGAAGCTTTAGGTACTGTTGGTTGTGTGCCTTTCCTTCTCTTTTGGTTACGATTTGTCTCTGTGGTTGGGTGGGGAGTGAAGAGAGGTTGTCGTTTTACCTTTGTAACGAGTTCATGTAACAGACAAGAAAGTTCCAACTTCATATAACCCCTCACTATGAGACACTTCTACCATTTCTGCTTTGTAAAAGGTGAAGCTTACTGAGAAAGGTTAAGCTTCCATTTATTTAGCCCATACCCTCCATTCTTCTCGCATATAGAATTCTATCACCAAAATCTTATAAATTTTTTATTTGTAATTGCTTTATGATGAATTAGGCTAACATAGGTGTTTGTTGTGCAGGCTCCTGCTTTTGTGTTTGTAGATGAGATTGATGCTATTGCTGGAAGACATGCAAGAAAAGATCCGAGAAGGAGATCAACATTTGATGCACTGATCGCCCAGCTTGACGGAGAGTTAGTATCTAAAATTTCCCCACATCTTTAACTGTTGCTTGTGCATCTTACTGTTCGAATATAAGCCGATTAGCTTCATATCCGTGCTGTGGGGGATTATTCTTTGCACTTTTGTTGAGGGTCTGTTTGGAAGAGGTTCTGATATGTAAATTTCTATCAATTTCAGAAAAGAGAAAACTGGCGTAGATCGATTTTCACTAAGACAAGCTGTTATATTCATCTGTGCTACAAATAGGCCAGATGAGTTGGACCTAGAATTTGTGCAAGCTGGACGTATTGATCGCCGATTGTATGTTGGTTTGCCTGATGCAAAGCAAAGGGTGCAAATTTTTGGCGTGCACAGTACTGGGAAGCAGCTTTCTGAAGACGTTGACTTTGAAAAGGCAATATTTGGAAACTCCTTGTTACTAATTTTATGAACATTAGCAGGCTTCAGTTTTTCCATTTTATTTATCAGTTTAAGTCTATAACATCGTTGCATATTTAGGCCATTTAGATTAGGGAAGCTGATAAATCCCTTGAGATAGCAAGGCTCTCACAATGTGATTCAGTAACGTCTCAGTTAGTCCTCATCCCAGATGTACCATTGAGAACCATATTTTACATGGTAATGGATCCTGAAATGAGAAATTGGCGCCTACCTCATCTTCATCCAAGAATACCACAATCTTGTCGAATACCTATTTAACACCTAATATGCAGTGGCCTTTATGTTAATACAAAATCCCTACTCCCAGAAAGGCCTATATCTGGCCTTATAATAGTTAGACAGTTGTTGTTTTCGGGCATATGGTTTAGGCTTCATCTAGTTGGATTGTTCAACAATGAAACTTTTGTTTTCTCAGCTACGCTTTACTGTTAAATTTTTTATTTTTTACAGCTGGTATTTCGTACTGTTGGGTATTCTGGGGCAGATATAAGAAATCTTGTCAATGAAGCTGGAATAATGGCCGTAAGTATTCTTTCCTGCTATAAAAGATATTCCTTCAAGTTATTGTCTTGTGTACTTGGTTGTTATTATTTCTAAATCTTGTCTCTCATCAGCATCACTAGTCGACATTAGTGAGTATTATTAGAAAAAAACACAACTACGACATCAGAAGAATTTATTTAGCTACTAAACTCGATAAAGATACTACTGTTAAGGCCTCTTTATTACTCTGTTGAGTCAATGAAGCAATGTCTTTGTAAAATGCAAGGGAAATACTGTATACAGACTTCCCTCTGTAACCCTTTCCAAGCCAGGCTATAGTGGAGAGGAGTATCCCTTTGAATGTTGATCATCTTCACAGGCCAGGTAAGCATTCACCAGCAAGAGTCAACACCTTCACTTACCTTTAGAGTTTTAGATCGACACTTTACATAGAACTTATCAAGCAACACAGTTATTAATAGAAAAATATACACCACTATATATCATATTGCATATCCTTTTCACTATAACTCATTATTGTTCCATGAAGCTCTAATATTGTGCAAGAACATTACTGGTTTTAGATGAATCATATTTGCATGTGAGAAAAGGACACATAAAAATTCATCTGCAGGATATTGTTGATGTATTAGATAAGCATATCGTTCTGTGAAGTGCTGGTATTGCGTTTTAAATTAATGGTTATAGATGAATCATATCTGCAGGTGAGAAAAGGACATACAAAAATATACCAGCAAGATATTGTTGATGTATTAGATAAGCAGCTGCTTGAAGGAATGGGTGTGCTCTTGACAGAGGAAGAGCAACAGAAATGTGAAGAAAGAGTATGCATTTTCTTGTTGACCTTTGAAGATCTTACGTCTGGCAATTTAGTCACTAATCATGTCGTAATGTGATAGGTATCTATTGAAAAGAAGAGGCTGTTGGCAGTGCATGAAGCTGGTCATATATTATTGGCACATTTATTTCCAAGATTTGATTGGCATGCATTTTCTCAGCTGTTACCTGGTGGTAAGGTATGAATATCAGAATCTTTTCAGTGTCTGTCTACTTTCAATTTACCTCTTCCACCACCTAACCTGTTTTAGCAGGAAACTGCAATATCAGTTTTTTACCCTAGAGAAGAAATGGTAGACCAAACTTACACAACATTTGGCTACATGATGATGCAAATGGTGGTAGCTCATGGTGGGCGGTGTGCTGAACGTGTTGTTTTTGGGGATGATGTAACTGACGGTGGAGTGGACGATCTAGAGAAGATCACAAAGGTGGGGTATATTTTTCACTTCATTTTGTATACAAAGGTGCCAGTTTGAAACTATGGCAATGACGACTCTTTAGGCAAGAGATTTAAGTTGAAACTCTTTAGGCTGTTGAGTGGTATGAAAAGTTTGAACTTTTCTGAGCTGCATAGCTGACTTAAGTTGCATTTATTTGTTTTAAAGATTGAACTTTCTTGAGTTATGAAAAATGCATCCTACTTGGAATGTAACATGCGTTGTCTCCTTAGATTGCTCGAGAAATGGTGATAAGCCCTAGAAATTCAAGGTTGGGGTTTGCTACTTTGACAAATAGAGTCGGATTGGCTAACAGAGCAGATAGCACTGATGGAGAACTGATAAAGTACAAGGTATGATCTTCATTGTTAACCCCTGTGTTGATTCTTCCCACACACTTCATCGTTGGAACTGTTGTTTAATTGTCTAATTAATTAAACCATCTGCTTTGCTATCTTGATTCAGTGGGATGATCCTCATGTAGTTCCTGCTGATATGACAGTTGAAGTTTCAGAGCTCTTCACTCGAGAATTGACAAGAGTAACCATAGCTTCCCCCTTTTTTATTTGATGCAATATATCAATCATTACTATATTTTGTTACCGGATATTGGCAAATGAGGTTTGATACTGTTTTCTCAGTGCAAGAATTGTGGCATAGGCTGTAGGTATTTTTTTTTTAAAATTTGCATTAGGCAATCTTAATATATCTTGTCACTCTCAGTATATGTTAACAACATATATTTTGTTTGCCTAAATGAAGCCTAAGTTGCGTGACATATATTGAGGTTTACTTTAGTGCATGCCTTTATACGACCAAGTAAATTACAAATATCCTACACCTTGCTCTACCCTTGTTAGAATTAAGCGTATCATACCAACTGGGAATCATAAAGGAAGTACAAGAGTATTTTTGATGTGATAAGGTTGTTTAATGTTGGTACCAGTATATTGAAGAGACAGAAGAGCTTGCAATGAAGGGATTGATGGCCAATAGGCACATACTGGATATGATTTCAAAAGAATTGCTGGAGAAGTCAAGGATTACTGGTTTGGTAAGTTGTGCATCATTCCCCACCATGCAAACTTTTTATTGCATGCTATCCTCGGTTATGTTTTCCCTTTTTTCTGGAGTAATTACATTTGAAAGTGAATTTGTTGCTTATTATAGATATATGTTGAATGATTTCAGGAAGTTAAAGAGAAAATAGGAAGATTGTCGCCAGAGATGTTTGAAGATTTTGTGAAGCCTTACCAAATAGATCCGGAAGAGGTATGAAATGCGTTTTTTATTGATGTTCTTTGCATGGCATTTGGTGATACCATTATGATAATGGGATTGTTTTTCCAGGAAGGACCGCTCCCACACAATGACCGTTTGAGATACAAGCCACTCGATGTTTACCCAGCACCTCTTCACAGATGTTGAATAAAATCCCAGTTTCTTTCAGCAACAGTAATGTAGGCAGGGATGATTTAACTTGTTTTTTTCCTTTCTCTGCCTTGATAATGTATTGATTGATTTGTACATTAAATTGCATTTTATAATATATATAAGCAGCGGAAGCCTCGATCAATATGATTTGCTTCTTTTACATCCATGTGAAATGCTGTCCAATCCACTTAGCTTACTTTTGGTCAATGATTTCATTGTAATTTTTTAAAACAAAAATGTTGCATTTGCAGGTACAACATATTATAGAACTTATAGGTAAGAAGCATTCACATTTAATATACAAGTCCCCAGAATCCACGTAAAAAGATAAGAAAAAAGAAGTAGAAAGCCATCATTTCTAGATTATAAGGAAGGAATTCAGCCAAATACTTTTCAATAGAACGGATTTATTCTTTAACAATACATATTCCCCATAAATCTAGCCTAGGGGATGGGAATAGCTTAATCATTTTTGCAGTAAATCATAAACACACACCAATGTATGAATAATTGCTATATAACCAAGATTACCAAATTCCCCTTTTAACCAATGTCTTAACCACCATTCTATTAGGCTACAGTTTGCTAGAAGGTGGTAGCCCAGTGGGTGCAGCTCGAGCGCGCTTTTCCACTACACGAGAGAGCAGCTTCACTTCCTCCTTTGGTAGGTGACGCGGCCTGCTTAACCACAGTCCTCCATCAACAATTAGGGTCGTCCCATTCACATATTTACCTTGAACGAAACCCATAAAACTATTAACATACAACAACATATTGCAAACAAAAATGTTCAAAATTGAAGAGGAAATCCATTACATTTACCCTGATGGAATGAATGTTAGTGTTGAGTGTAATTTATGTCAACTATTTCTATTTGGTGGTGAGAGTGAAAGTGAGAATACCAACCAGTCTCAGATGCAAGATAGATGGCAGCCATGGCAATATCCCATTTCTCCCCAAGTTTGAAGAGAGGCATAACCTCTCTAGTTTTGCTTTTGATCTCATCGGGTCCAAGTTTCCTCATACCAGGAGTGTCGTTTATCGGACCAGGTGCAATCCCATTCACTCTTATATCATAATCAGTACCCCATTCCAGAGCCAGGTTTCTCGTAATCGCATCCACCGCTGCCTGTGTTACGCACACACACATATATATAAATCCTCAACAAACATAAATCTGTAAACTTAATTTTAATAATCTGTCAAGACTACCTAATTACCTTAGCAGCAGCTACATGAATTTGGTACCAAGAAGCTGTGTAGTGTAGGGTAGCACTGATGTTGAGTATGACTCCACCACCACTATCTGACCTTGCTCCTTTCTTAAGATACTCTAGGGCTTCATGGCACATAGTAAATGTACCAACAGAATCAATGTCCATCACTGCATATGCCCAAAAGAAACAAGGAAATCTTCATTAATCAAGTTGATTGTATTATAAAGGTTCCATCAATTCCAAAATTTGTTTTTTTTTTTAAGTCGAAGAAATACATATAGAGTTAAAAGCATAGATAGAATAGAAGAATGGAAGAAACCTGTTCGAAAGCCATTTGGAGATAGATGTTCGGGTGAGACGAGGAAATTTCCAGCAGCAGCGTTGACAAGGATATCGAGCTTTCCGTAGCGTTGGATAGTTGATTCTACTACTCTCTTTGCATCTTCTTGGTTGCGAACATCTCCAGCAAAACCAACAGCCTGTTGTCACCACCATAACCCTAATTAACTAGTTAATCAAACAAACAATACCTACCTACCAATTCTTGTTTTTTTTCTAATCTTCTTCCATTCCATTTATATATAAGAAATAATAGGTAGGTTACCGGAATTCCTTGTGATTGGAGGGAGGAGACGGCAGCGTCAAGGATTGGTTTGCGACGACCCATGATGGCGATGGAAGCGCCATGTTTGCCAAACTGTGTGGAAATCTCGAAGCCGATGCCGGAAGCTCCTCCGGTGAGAAGAGCTACCTTGCCTTTGAGAATCTGTGGGTTGAACGGCGACTCCATTTCCACTTTTTCTATTTTAATTTTATTTTCCAGTGGAAGAAGGAAAGGAAGAAGAAGAATCCAGGTCTTTCTTCACCACCAGTAGTCAGTCAGTCAGTCGTTCCGTATCATTATATTTCTATCAACTGCTATAAATGCAAGATTTTCCTTTTACACGTATCATCGTTAAAAATGCAAGATTTTCCTTTTACACATAAAAATGGTTTTTTGCGTTCTCAACGTTAGGATCAGCTGATTGATTTTGATATAAAATATGATGTAAATAACAATTCCCCTACTTATATCAAAATTGCTTTACTTTTTTTATTTTTATCATTTGATGACATAAATAAAAACACAAAAAGGAAATTGAAAATACACCTTATTTTTCCTCATTATATTCGCAATATTTATAGGGTGTTTGGGAGTGTTTTTTCAACTCCAAAAGTGTTTTTATCTGAAAATGCTTATCGACTTATATTGGTGACAAAAAGAGTTTTTGAAAACATGTTTGGATCACTTTTTACGGTGGTAAAATTCACTAAGTCAATATGTTAAGAAATGTTTGGGTTAAAAAGTAGGGTTATATGAGAGGAAAAAGTCAAATCAAAAGGTCACTCTTTTTACTTTTCAAAATCAGCTTTTCGCCTTGTATCAAAAAGCTATTTTGAAAAATATTTTCAACTTTCCAAACACTATTTTTAACTTAGGGCCATTTACTAAACACTTACCCGGGTAAGCACTTACCAACTCATATAACCTTACTAAAAGCATATGTCAAGGATCAAAAATAAGAGAAAAATAGTTAGAAGACCAATATTATTGTTTACTTTGACTATTTTTGAGTCAATTTAAGACAAATCACTATATTAGAAAATCAGCCTTTTACATTCTTATTCAAACACCTCTTCTTCATTTTTGAACAATATTTTTCCCTATTTCTATAGATATAGATAATACAACTATTATTACCAAATGTACGCTTAATCATTTTATTTTGTTTTAAATGTTTGACCATATCAAATTATTCCTTTTACATCAAGTCAGTCAATTCTTACAAGTTCAAAAAAAAAAAAAAAGAGATTTATAACCCAACACCACATAAGAATTTGCACTTTTACAAAACAATGCAAAAAAAAAGTGTGCCATTAATTATTAACTTTTGTTGAATGAAGAATATCTTCAATGGAAGTAGTAGTGATAGTAGATGAAGAAGGTGAAGGGCGTGGGTTAGTAAGGACATTAAAGGCAAAAAAGCATCAAACCCCATGTTTGGTTTAAAGGTAGACAGACAACCAGAAACCAAATGTTAATGCATGTGTTGTTGTTCTTTTTTTTTTAAACGGCAAGTTAACGCACACACGTTCCAACAGTATCGGGCCTCCTTACGGGCAATCCCACTAATCCACTGCGGCCCGGCCTAACCTATGGCTGAACTCGACCGGCAAGTTTTTAGGGGTCCTATGGCCCAACCCGAACCCGTCCCCAAAGAACCAGATCCAGAGTCTGGATATCTCATGAAAGTGTCGCCCGTGGGATTCGAACCCTGGTAGTGTGACTTTCACCCCACACCCCCAAGGATGTTACCTATCCAACTGAGCTNTAGCCTCCTTTGATGCATGTGTTGTTTCTTTCTTTCTAGTATGTGCTCATCCATTCTCACCCCACCCAACAACTAACATTAAATAGAAGAAAACATCCCTAATTGCCTAAATACAACAGAAGCAAGCATGAGAAAAACACCAACACCTCAACAATCTAATTCCAAACCTACACCATGGTAATAATATTAATAATAAATAAACAATTTCAAACAAACAAATCTTCACATTTCTCCACCTCAAATCACATGCTTTCAAATAGCATAATTATTTTATACAAACTACTCATCAGACAGAAATGGTTGTGCCAAAACTTAAATTAGTATGTATGTAGTAGTATGTACCTTTTATTACTTAACAACAATGCAATTGCAATTGCAATGCAAGCTAGGATCCCTTGTGGCCTTTGGTGTGGGACATGATACGCAACTGGCTGGTTATTTCGGTGAAGGATGGTCTCACCATGGGGTTAGGTGCCCAACACTGCTCCATTAGCCTTCTCCATTCACCATCACAATCCTTTGGAATTGGGGGTCTCAATGTGTTGCTCACAATGCCTCCTATGATTGCACCATAATGCATATTTGCATATGGCTCTTCACCAGTCAGGATCTCCCATAACACAATTCCAAAAGAGAACACATCAACCTGTTACAAAATTTATAAGACCAGATAGGAAGCCAATAACTACACAGAGATGGATAAATAAAGTTAAAGATGAGGGCCATCACCTTCTCAGAAACTCTGTTGCTGCTACCATTCAGTAGCTCAGGAGCCATCCACGGCAGGGTTCCCCTAACTCCACCTGAAACCAAAGTGTTGCGCTTGATCTTTGATAGTCCAAAATCACCTACCTGCATAAACATAACATATAAGATTAAAAACTAGAAACCACTAAATATTTTTAACATTGTTGGCAAGCTAATCATGTGTTGAGTAAGAAAAAAAAAAGAGAGAGGCATAATCTATCATCTGATAACCTTGCATATAGGGCGCGAAGGATCCTTCATATTCACAAGCAAGTTGTCACATTTTAGATCAAAATGTACAATATTCTTTGAATGTAAATACTCCATTCCAAAGGCTGCATCCATTGCAATTATAAGCTTCTTGCGATGATCCAGATGCCTACAAATCACATAACAAAGCAGGTAAGTCAGACATCTACATTGAAGTCAGAAATACATAAGCTGTAAACCTAAAAATATAATGATAAGCAAGAAAACAGGTTACTGTTACAGCACAATACATTGTTAAACTATAATTACCAAGCTTAAATACAGGTGGAGCTATTACCTATCTTTGCGAAGTAAGACATGCCTTAGTGAGCCATCGACCATGAACTCTGTGACAGTAGCTAATGTCCCCCCAGGTCCATCTTGTACTACACCATAAAATGCCACAACGTTCGGATGGTGAAGCTTTGAGAGAATGTCAGCTTCTCGCCAGAACTCTATTGTCTGGATTGACAGAAAAATAGTGTCGAACAAAGGGACACTTCAGCAAACACATGAATTTGAACTCACTCCCACAAGACTTAAAAGGGGGAAAACATACCAAGTTACAAATAGTCAAAAACTACAAAATTAATGAAGGAAAAATAGTGGGCTTATCGATGCTTTATCCTATCCCACTCAACTTATTTATCAAGTGGCTTCAGAAAGAAAGCAGCAAAAAGACAAAGGATACTAACCAATCTCTCCTGCTCAGACGATCGACCTGCAAAGCAACTCTTCTTTATTCGCTTGATGGCCACATCTGTTCCTCTCCATTTTCCATGGTAAACTGTCCCAAATGTGCCAGAACCAAGCTCCCTTAATTCTTCAAGATCTTCATTCCTTATAATCTACAACAAGCAACAGAGTTGGTAACTAGAGACTAGATAGTATGTTGTGTCGTTATGAATCTATCATAACCTTAAAGCTGGAGTATCTTAATCAATGTCATCCGAATAGTGTTAGTATTGTCATTTGCAAGAACGTTATAATGTGTATGCAATTGAAGCAAGAAACTATGTACCAAAAAGTGAATTTCTAAAAACTATGCAGACTATTCTATATGCATTACGAACAAATATCGCCTCCAGTGAATAAATCTTCCAAACGGATCAACCTTGAACTTCAACAAGAAGAAATCAAGAAATCAGCGTGTGACCAAAAAGAGTAAGCCTTGATTTTTAAAACTAAAAAGGCATTGGAATATCTGAGGTCAGCTTATAACTAAAAAGAAATCAAGTGACAAGGGTTGTAAGCCTTGATAAAAAGAATGGCATTTCGGACCTTAAGTTAGCTTTTGGCATGCATACATGATTGGACAATATGGCAAGACTGCACAAGACAAGTTGTTTGTCTGGTGTTTGGTACAACTAGGACCAGATGGTAAACAACTAGACAACTT
Organism: Carthamus tinctorius; assembly: GCA_001633085.1. Taxonomy (NCBI): domain Eukaryota; kingdom Viridiplantae; phylum Streptophyta; class Magnoliopsida; order Asterales; family Asteraceae; genus Carthamus; species Carthamus tinctorius. The sequence continues at coordinate 16,892 of LUCG01127127.1, forward strand.
TCCCCTGAAAGTTGTATGATGATTTTATGTCATAGAATAGTTATATCTGATACACAATTTTCATATACATAATTACTTACACATATAATGAATGATTTGATATAATTGATGGTAGTTCGAAAAAACTGGTTCATAAGAAAAATGACTGTTTTATCCAGTTCGGAAAATTCTTATAAACTAGCAGAGTCGTCGTGGAGGTGGTTGCAGCGACAATGGTGGTGGAGGTAGAGGTGGTGGTAGTTGGCGGATGACGGTGGCTTTTGAGGACTTGCAGATGGTGGAAAGTGGTTGTGGTGGTGGAGGAGG
>LUCG01127128.1:0-11433 GCA_001633085.1 Carthamus tinctorius
ATAAGTACTATCTTTTCTATTATTGATTTATTTTGAGTCTTAGCTAATTTAGTGTCTTTTAATTTTTTCAATTTTTTCTCTAAAACAAAACCCCTTTTTAGATTAATTAAACTTATAAAGATTTGCTTTGAGTAACTTGACCGTTCCCAGTGGTAAGAACGATACATGGACTTTCCTACACTATNATATTTACCGCATCAGTATTGTTGGGATAAAGATGGAATCGGTCGCAATACCGTTCTTCCTCATCGCAACGGCACTTTATGTTTGGATGAAGACATCGTGGAAGGTTGGAAGCAACAAAGATCGATCTTACCGGAAAAATATGGGTTTGGTCACCGATGGACCTGTAGATAAATAGAACCTGCAACTACAAAACCAACATCGATTTTGAAAGAAAGATTCAAGCTCTTGCAAGGGTTTTGAAATCTATAATCTGGGTGAAGAAGGTCAACAACCTTTGATTTTGTCAAAGAAATCAATTAGTGAAGAAGGTCAACCAGGATGAAGGAATCTATTGAAGGAGATAAACCATAAGAAAACTTGAAGAAAACGAGAAGACGTAAAATTGATTTTGTTAAATCTGCTGTGGTGTTAATGAAATTCATGAGGGTATTTTTGTCATTTGAAAAACTTTGGAAGGAATGGATTTCAATTCCTTCAATTCTTGGAAGGAATGGTGAAATCCATGGATGATGGAATATTTTAAAATCCATTCCATTCCATTGGTAACCAAACAAGGGGATGAAATTTGGTCAACGGAATTGACCATTCCAATTCCGTCCAATTCCGGCGGATTCCGGTGAACCAAACACCCCTAAGGATTTTCTTTACCTATGCTTCATTCAAGCAGATCCAAGTGTATCAAATGGATGTCAATAGTGCATTTCTCTATGGCAACATTGATGAAGAAGTATATGTTTGTCAACCTCCAGGATTTGAAGATCCCACATTTCCAGACGAAGTATACAAGTTGAAAAAGGCACTTTATGGACTTCATCAAGCACCACGGGCATGGTATGACACATGGTCTACGTATCCTTTGAAAAATGGGTATCAAAGAGGCACAATTGACAAGACTCTCTTTATCAAAAGAGTTAAGAAGGATTTCTTAATGCAAATCTATGTAGATGACATCATTTTTGGATCCACACAAGATAAGCTATGTAAGGAATTTGAAGAGTTGATGCACAAAAGGTTCAAGATGAGTTCTATAGGAGAGCTCACTTTCTTTCTTGGACTACAAGTCAAACAGAAGATGGATGGCATTTTCATTAGCCAATCCAAATATGTAGAAGACATGCTTCACAAGTTTGGATACAAAGATGCAAATCCAGCAAGCACACCCATGGAGACTCACAAACAGCTTACTTCAGATCTTGAGGGAGAGGATGTGGATGTTCATCATTATAGATCTATGATTGGCTCTCTCATGTATCTAACAGCTTCAAGACCAGACATCATGTTTGCAGTATGTGTGTGTGCCAAATTTCAAGTGAGACTCAAGCAATCTCACTTTCAGGCAGTTAAGAGAATCTTCAGATACCTAAAAGAACAACCTAGGTTGGGACTTTGGTATTCACATGATTCTCTATTTGATCTTCTTGCCTACACTGATAGTGATTATGGTGGTGCAAACTTGGATAGAAAGTCTACATCAAGAGGATGTTAGTTTTTGGGTGCCAAGTTAGTCTCATGGCAGTGTAAGAAGCAAACCACAGTTTCAACTTCAACAGCTGAAGCAGAGTATGTAGCTGCATCTAGTAGCTGCTCTCAAGTGCTATGGATTCAGAATCAGTTGTTGGACTATGGTATTACTTTTCTTCACACTCCTATTGTCATTGATAACAACAGTGCTATAAGCGTTGTTAACAACCCAGTGAAGCATTCCAAAACCAAACACATAGAAATAAGGTACCATTTTATCAAAGATTGCAATGAAAAGAAGCTAATTCAAGTTTTGAAAGTTCATACAGATAATCAGTTTGCTAATCTATTCACCAAAGCATTTGATGTTGGTAGATTTACATTCTTGATTGCAAGTGTGAGAATGATAAACTCTGATTAAACAACTTTTCTTTTCTTTATGTAGCATTTCTTTGTGTATTTTTTTTCTTTTAGACTTCTTATTTGTGCAGGGTGCTGCTAACCTTTTTCTTTGAGTGTTTCAGATGATAGTATTGTCCAAGTACTTAGTACTGCTAGGTAGTTAATATTGCTCTCAGTATTAGTACTGCTTTCATTATTAATATGATTAAGCATGGTTAATACTGCTAGGTGATTTATACCGCCAATGCATAATTAATACTGCTTGCTTTATTAATACAGTTTGTTGTATTTAATATTGCCATTATGTGTTAATACTGCTAGGGTTACTTGGTACTGCTTTTAACGGAAACCCTTAACACTATAAATACCATCTCTGACTGCCAAACCCCCAATGGCTCTTTGTACACTCAAGCATCTTTTTCCCTCCTTCCTTCTACTCTCTCGATTGATAGTTGTTACATCGCATACACCCTAGAAGCGCACAGACATGGATCAACTTGATTTCTTTGATGAACATAACATGATCGCTATGTTGGCTAAGCCCAAAGAATCTGAAGGTTTTCATGAGATTATGGATTTCTTGAAGGAATCCCACATAGCTTATGCCATGAGAGTTAACCCAATAGTCTATGAGGAGCACATGCGTCAATTTTGGTCAACTGCATTCGTTCATATCATTGGCGATCAACAGCAGATTCATTCCACTGTGTGTGGAAAACCCATTGTGATCACAGAGTCCCTAATTCGCACTCATTTGCATCTTGATGATGCCTGAGGAATTTTCTCAATCTCTAATGAAACATTGTTTGGAGAGCTTGCCCGAATGGGTTATGAAGGTCCAATGGATAAATTTAAGTTTTTCAAAGGAAAACTCTCCCCACAATAGAGATTTTTGGTCCACATTCTCTAACAATGTGTCTCTCCAAAGACAACTAGATGGAGTGAGTTTAGTAGCACATTAGCAATTGCTCTTGTGTGTCTAGCTACCTCCAGAAGGTTCAATTTCTCAAAACTTATTTTGAATGGTCTGCTCTCAAGCTTGGATACCAAGACCAAGACCAAAACCAAACGATTTTTCATGTATCCAAGATTTTTGCAAGAAATTTTCAATCAGGAATTGACGGATTTACCATCTTTCAAGGACGTATATATACCGAAACCTCATAAAGGGAAAGTTTTCTCTAACATAAGGAGACCAAGCAAGGACTTTTTCTATGTCAGGGACTCAACCCACATCTATGTCCACACCCACTGATTCCTAACCCACACCATCCACTTTACATACACTCCCTCAGTCCCTTGTTGAAAAGCCCATTCCCCAAGTCACTTATACCTATACAAGAAAGCAAAAGAAGCAGAAGGTTCCTTCCTTTCATGCTTCTACACCCCCACAGCCTGATAGCCCTCTGGTAGAGCATTCTCCAACAGGGAATATCCAAAGGGAACCCCAAGGAGTGTCTCCCAACTCCAAGAACGTGCTTTATAAGGAGGGGGATGAGCATGTGGATAGCAAGGCCCACACTACTGGCACCAGGGGCGGAGCCAGAAATAGCTTTTAGGAGGTGCCTAGAAAAATTGCAATTGGTTCCCAAATATAAAGAACCGGTGCAACCAGTTCCAATTTCTTCATCCTAATNGGTTCCAATTCCTTCGCCAAAAATAGCTTTTAGGAGGTGCCTAGAAAAATTGCAATTGGTTCCCAAATATAAAGAACCGGTGCAACCAGTTCCAATTTCTTCATCCTAATAACTGACGGTTCTCATTAATTGATCTATGTTTATAAACATTTGTTTACTAATAAAGTAATAGTGTTTATAAACATTTGTTTACTAATAATGTAATAGTATGTTTACTAATAAAGTAATAGTGTTTATAAACATTTGTTTACTAATAAAGTAATAATACTATTACAGTAGATATTTAGGAATAAAAAGTTAATAAACAAATAAAGATTTTTGTTCAAAAAAAGATAAACTAGTGATTTAAAAGTGGTAATAACTAAATTTTTTCAGATAAAATACCAATACATAAAATAGTAAACACAGCTAAGGGGAGCTAAAGTTTCCGCATAACAGCCCTTATATATAATTCCCTATTTCCTTTATCTTTTGTGCTAGAGGTCGATGTGGGATAAGCTCCCACAAGCTTTTTCAGTTTGGTTTTCACCTTGACTTCGCTGATGATCCATCCCACATCGATTAGGTATGAAACAGTAACACTTTACAATCTTATATATAAGGGAGCTCCTCCTATGATATTTACATCCCTCCCACATCGAACAGGAATGATAAAATTTCTCCTTATAGCTATTTATATGAGTAGCTTCATTAGCCATGCTCTCTACGAGTAGGTGCCTGGAGTGCATTTTGGGTTAATTTTATTAATTTGTTAATATTAATGTATAATTAATAAATTTTTTTAAAGAATGAGGGGGTGCCAATGCACCTTCTGGTGCTGTACTGGCTTTGCCCCTGACTGGCACTACACAAGGTCTAGGTCAGGGCAGTGTGAACATCCACTAAGACCCTATCCACTAAGACCCTATCCACGACAACTTCAGTGTGAACATCCACTAAGACAACTTCAGTGTGAACATCCACTAAGACCCTATCCACGACAACTTCAGATGAGAAATCATCTAAAGGATCCAAGTGCCAAGAAAACAAGGGGGTAGGTGGTGCTTTTGCTAGGCAGAAGACCTCTACTAAAAGACTCAATGATTCTCCTAAGGTGGTTCAAACACCCAAAGGAGATGAGGGTAGATGTACATATCATGAATTGATGACAACTTGTGGCAAGATTGCCTTTGAGGCTCATAATCAAGGAGAAGAAATCAAAGAGGCTCATAATCAAGGAGAAGAAATCAAAGAACTGAAGAAGACCATTCTTTCTCAACAAGAGCAGATAGACAAGCCGAAGAAGATGGTGCTCAAGTTAGTGCCCAAGAAAAAGAGGCAATAGTTTGTGCTTAAAAAAAGATCCAAATCAGTTCATGATGCTTCCGAAAAGGGGGAGACTCAAGGTGAGATGGAGGATGAGAACATAGAAGGCATGGAGACACAATTTGAGGGGGAGTATGATGTCAGAACTGAAAAGGAGATTGAGAAGCATGAGCAAGAAGAGAAGTTAGTATCAGCAGTAGAAATAGGTGCAACAGCAGAAACAATGCCAAAAGCAGCAGAAACAAAAGAGGCAGTAGTAACTCCTGAACAAGCAGAAGTAACTCAGCAGATAGCAGAAACCAGTGTACAAGTAGTAGAAAGTACACCAGCAGCAGAAACTGGGTTGAGTAATGAAGAAATTGAAGCTGCTGAGGCACTTGCAAAAGTGAAGATCATTACTCCTAAGGTTAAGTCAAAGGCCATAGGGGTAGTGATTCATGAAGTTGGATCTGAAGCAAGGAAGAAAGCAGTAAGAATGGAAGAAACAAAGAGGAAGGGAAAAGAAATTGTGGTTGAACCAGATAAGCTATCAACTAAGGAGAAACAGGTAGAGTTTGATGCTGAGGTGGCAAGGAAAATGGAAGAGGAGATTAGACAACAGGAGATTCAAAGGAAGATATTGATATAAATGAAAGTTTTTAATACATTATAGCAAGTTATTGATATAAATGCTAATATCTGAAAATTGAACTTGGGAACTGATCAAAGGAAGCATGTTAATTGTCTTGAAAAACACATATCAAATGAAGTAACAAGTCTAGCATTCATACCCAATGGTTTTGGAAACTGGAAAGTTTAGTGTACAATTGTAGATTGATCCAAAACAGGTTCTATCTAATGTATTTGTAGAAACTATAGTTTGTCGTCAAAGATTTGGATGGATTAGTTAGGTCGAAACCAGGGTAACCTTGCACGAGCTACTCTAAAGGTTAATGCATTTTCTTGACAATTTTATTTTACCTCTTTAATTGTTAGCGATATACCGAGTTCCAAGCGTCTTCTTCTAATTGGTGCATGCAAACCGAGATTCACCTGTGGAATAAAAATATAAGGACTACCCGAAGGCAGAGAGTAATGCAACCCACATAAAAGAGATACGTGAAAATTCATTATGATGTTGATTTTTTGATTTTATAGCATGACATTTGATATTGTGTTTAGCATGGCCTGATTTTGGCTACTTGCATACCCACAAAATTATGGGGATGTTTATCAAACACTTGCTCGAGTAAGTGCTTACCTGTAAATTTCAACATTATCACTTACTTACCGGGTAAGAGATCAAAACCATATCGTATGCAACAATTTTTTCGGTAGGTAAGCGTTGTCATGGTAAGAGTCTTTGCCATTACTTACCGGGTAAGACTTCCGGTCTTTGTCTTAGCTCTTGCCGGATAAGATACTTAAATTTTGCCATATTCATCCGATAAGGTAATGTGAATTGTAAGTGCTTACCCGGGTAAGTGTTTGGTAAACAACCCCTAAATATCTTATTCGGATTCAACTATAATCATCCAATTCCTTTGGTTACAACCAATTGTTCCATCTTTTTCTTAAGATGCTGCAACTTTAAACAAGTTGCAAAACTAAACATTCCGCCGCTTCACGTTATTGGTTTATACATTGCATTGTAAATGTAAACGACGTTTTAATAAAAATTACATACATTAAATGACTTTTAAGGTACTCTTATTTTATTTCTTATTATTTAGTTGTGGTGCTTATAGAACTTCTTCTCCATCACACGAACGCGGTGCCACACACTAGTTTATTCTTATAAAACCATGAACCGACTTGTTTTAGGAGGCGTTTGGTTGGGGGTATTGGGGGATTAGAAATGAGAATGATAATGAAAGCTGTTGTTTGGTTTGATATTATATAATTGAATCATTCCTGCAGATCCATTAATTTCCATTCTTGACCAAATTGGGGGGAATGAAAATTTTATTTCTACTTGATTATTTTTTCCATGTATTGTTCCATCTATGGATGTTAAATGAAACATCCTTTGTATTGTCAAGTTAGAGAAACATATTTTTTTAATATAAAACAATTTTTCATTGATTATATTGTGTTAACCAAACAACATCAATACAATACTCATTCTTATTCCCGTTCTCCTACATTCCCATTTTCATTTTCATTCTCATTCCTTGTAATTAACTAAATGACCCCTTATTGAATTGGGCCAAGTAGTCTAGATGCTATCAAAAGTTGTTTCTTTTTGGGGGTCAAACAGTCAAAGTATTAATGGGTTTTTTATAGAAGAAAAATTTTGTAGTAAAAAATTGGTTTTTTTGAAAGTTTATAGGGGTCAATTGACCCCCTTATTAAAGCCATACATCCGCCCCACTCCTGTACACCAAGTCTTTTTCAAGTCTTCCTTTTCAGTGATAAAATATTTTTAAAGTTTTTTTTCAAACAACTACTAGAGACGCTCTTAGCATATCTTTAACTCAACCACTAAAAGGAGAACACCATAAATACTTTTAAAAATGTATGTTCAATGAACATCATACAAAACCAATCTCAACACACATTCAAAACATCATTAATGTTATTATGGATTAACCTAAGAATTATAGGAGTTGCCTTGAAATCACACAAATCAGTATGGGTTAACTCAATAATTTCATTTGATTTCTCTACCAATCTATGTAGGTGTTGTGTATTTAGTTTCTACACAGACCTCACACATAGACATTTAATTAATATAGCATTTAGGAATCATGTAAAACTTGATCATTCTCTGTGATGATCTAAAGTTCACATGTCATAATCTAATGCATATATAGGAAAGTATGATCCACAAATCACAATATACATTGGTGATATTTACAAAGTTATTTATACCTCATCAACGTAACCTTTCCCAAAATAGGCACCACCCTTCCTGATGACAAACTTAACGCACTCAAATACAATTTTGAACCATTTCTTACTAAGAATAGGGCTAGGAATCAAATTCTTTGTCAATGAAGGTACATGTAATACATCGGACAAAACGAGATCTTTTCTAGAAGTTAACCTTCGAGTGACATTCCCCTTTCATTCAATCGTCATTTCCCATGAACATTGGTTCCTCTTCCTTCACCTTTTGATAAGTTTCAAACAACGTCCTTGAATTGCATATGTGACTGGTTGCCCAGGTGTCGATCACTAGTCTATAACATTGGTCACCATGTGTGCTTCACGGACTCTAACGAATTCGTTCGGGTAGTAGGTGAGGTTTGCACGACTATTTGACCCACCAGCTCCTCCACCACCATTTCCTTCAGCATCTCCATGATCACGTCTATGTCAGCAAACCTAATGGTGTGTGACTTTCCTTTGTAGGGTTGTACGCCCTTTTCCGAAAGGAAAATGCCTTTAAGTCGCAACATTCTTCCGTTTGAATTAAGTAAACTTATGCTTAGAAGAGCTTCCTTGAATCATGTGGGCGTGCGACTCAAAGGTGTTGGCATCGACCTTTTCGTTTAGTCGATTATCTTCGTCCACTAGTTTCTTGAGGACTAGTTCAAATGTCATGTCCTCCCTCAAATGCATCAAGTAGAGCTTGAAGTTTTTCCATGAGTGGGGCAACTTATCTATTATCGACCTGACCAAGAAAGTGGTTATGCCAATGCCTTCCAACTCTAGCTCGTAGTTAAGGACTTGCAATTCCTCCACTTGTTTCACCACCAACTTTGAGTCAACCATCTGGTAATTCAAGAATTTCCCTAAAGGGAATCTCTTGGAACACACAATTCAGTCTTGTATTTCGTGTCCAAAGACTCCCCAGTTTCCCTTGTTGTACCAGAGGTTGAATAAATGTCATGTAGGGAATCGTCAAATGCATTCAAAATATAATTTCGGCAACTATACTCGTTTGTTCTACATGCCTCAATTGCTTTCTAATGCGTAACCACTTGTATTTGGCTGTGTGTCGATCTATTTTGATTAGTCAACGTTTCTAACGATGGTTCAATTCCTCGGTGAGGGCGTTGGAAACACAAAATGTTGTTAAGTAGAACAACATTTTTTGTTGCTAACGACATAAGTCCGATCCTAAAAACTTCTCAGGTTTCTGTACGTGATTTTTCAACACGTTCAATTGATCCGTAGCTCCAAACATAAATTTTTGTATTAAACTGTTAGGAGTAATCAATCCTCGAATAGAAATTACCGATTTGTTCTCTATGATTTATATTTCTCTAATTTTGACTTTCCTGTCATTTTATTTTTCATTTTATACCTTTTCTTTTATTAATTAATTAATGATAATATAAAGTAAAAACGAATAATACGTATTTTATTTCCTAAATTACACTATTGTAAAGCATTGAGTATTTTTAAACTTTTTTTCAATTTATCTAATATTTATCTACAAATCCATCTACATTAATTATAAAAATATTTTCTATTTTAAGATGGGTTCAAGAAATATATCTTGTTTTTTTCATTTTTATATAGGATGAAAATCAAAGTTTATTTATGTTTATTGATAAAAAAAATATGGGTTTACTTCAAGAAAGTGTATTTAACTTCTTTCGAAAAGTTATTATTATATATACTGTACATCTAATTTTACCATTTGGCATATCAGTAGTTTAAGAAATGGTCATTGTATGTATCCAACTTTATTAAAATCCACCATTTAATGTACCTAACTTGTTACGAGAGTGTATCCAACTTGTCACGAAATACATTAAATAGTAGGTTTTGACAGTTTTGATACGTCAAATGGTAAAAATGGAAGTCCATTACATACCATAGCATTTTGAGATATTTCATATAATTAATTGGTTAAATATATACCATAAAAACTTTATAATTTACTTATTAATTTTTTTTAAAGTCAACTTAAAATTAACGTACTGAAAAATAAATAATCAATTAATAAACCACACATTTTCATATGCTTAATCTTTTGCAATAGAAAGCATATTTTTAAGGGTTCCTTTACGAAAGTGTATCCAACTTATCACAAAAAAGTTATTGTATGTATTGTACTTACATTTTTACCGTTTGGCGTATCAAAACTATCAAAACCTATCATTTAATGTATTTCATGACAAGTTGGATATAATTTCGTGACAAGTTGGATACATTAAATGATAGGTTTTGATGAAGTTGGATACATACAAAGACCATTTCTTAAGCTCTGATAAGCCAAATGGTAAAAATGAAAGTACAGTATATACAATAGTTTTTCGTGATAAGTTCGATACACTTTCGTGAAGTAAATTGTAACGACCCAATTTACCCAATAATAGTAAAACATAATAACAATAATCATAATCCCAGTGATCTAACGCAGCGGATAAAATTCTAAAGTCGATAAGGGTAGAAGTGTTGTGTATGTGGAACATCCCTCCACAGCTGAGATATAAAAGTATAAATTGAAGTCATTAGCTAAAACATAAACTAACTAGCCTTGACGCCTTTTCCTTGCCCTTCCTACTTTCCCGGACGACACCTGAAAATATTTTAAGAGTTTTGAAAACGAGGGTTAGACCATAAGGTCTAGTGAATTCCCTCAATAAAACAGTTATTTCGCAAATACGACCCGCTGGCCTGTTTTAAATTACATATCAGGTATGGAGTGTTGCGGACAAAGAAAAATATACTCAATCAAGGCCCGGCCGGCGCCTGATGATAACTCCCAAGGGACGTAGTCCCAAGGTACCCCCAAGCAACATCCCGTTCACTTGGTAAAAACTCCCAAGGAACACGAAGTTCCAAGGTACCCAGTGTCCTTAGTGCAACACACCCAAACAGTTACATCAATTACCATTTTAAGCATGCTTAAACGTAACTAATAATTCATAATATCTCATCAAAATCAATCATTCATTCATTTCCAATGTAAACGTATTTGTAGCAGATAATAAAAATCAGTTGCAGAAACATTTTAGTTAAAATGTTTGGCAAGGGAACTCACCTGAGTCTATCTCTGATACCCACTACTAGTATAGCTGGTATATCGGGCCCGCGACTGATCTATAACCATAAAAACTAACTTAAGAAATGTGTATACCTAACTCAAAACACCTATAGTCCGATCCGAACAAAGTCCGATCCGGAGAATCAGACCAAAGGCCGATTCGAGAAACCAGGCCAAAGGCCGATACGGGATACCTAAGGTTGAAATGCCAATTCGGCCTATCTCACCCAATTCCCAAAAGTCTGATTCCTATAAGCCGAATCCTGAAAGCCGATTTGGGAAAGTTCCTAGAGCCGGTTCTAAGGCCGAATCCCAAAATGCCGAATCATAGGCCGATTCGGGATTTGCCAAAGCCCGATACAAAGGCCAATATGGTAGGCCGATTCGGATAATTGGGTTTCATGCAAAAAGCCGATATGGGGAAACCATAGGCCGATTCAGGGAACCAATTGAAACATCCCGGACCAACCGTACCAGATATTGTCCGCTTTGGAGACACAGGGCCCTAACCGGTCA
>LUCG01127134.1:0-12725 GCA_001633085.1 Carthamus tinctorius
TAGTTGGGCTTTTTAAGGGTTAAACTTGGTACTGTTTTATATATAATATTTACCGCATCACCTGCACATGTTTCTTCTGAACCAGATCATATTCCTCCTCCGACTCAATCATCCGTACCAACTCCAAGGTCTACCTTTGAGCCATCTGTAGAGTCTGCGGATCCTGGACCATCATCATCAGAGAATATACGCCGCTCAGACCGGGTAAGACAAGTTCCTGCNGCCATCTTCGTACAAGGAAGCCTCTTCGAGTTTACATTGGCAGGCAACTATACAGGAGGAACTTCAGGCTCTAGACAAGGCACAAACTTGGGATTCTGTTCCTCTTCCCCCAGGCAAAAGACCCATTGGCTCTAAATGGGTCTTCAAGATCAAGACAAAGTCCGATGGTTCCAATGATTGGTACAAAACCCGTCTTGTGGCAAAGTGCTTCAATCAAGAGTATGGCATTGATTATGAGGAGAGCTTGCCCCAGTTGCTCATGTAACGTCTGTTTGCAGTCTTCTTGCCATTGCTGCCACTAAATGCTGGCCACTTTTTCAGATGGACGTCAAGAACGCCTTTCTAAATGGTGATCTATCTAAAGAAGTCTATATGACTCCTCCTCCTGGTGTTTCTCTTCCTACAAGGCGTGTCTGCCATTATCGTAAAGCACTCTATGGTCTCAAACAAGCTCCTCAGGCTTGGTTTAAGAAATTCAGCAATACAGTCCTCTCCTTGGGCTTTTCTGCGAATAATTATGTTTCCGGGTTATTTACTCGCACCATTGATTCTGGTACAATCCTATTTCTCCTCTATGTGGATAATATGATAATTACAAGGAATGACACTACAGACATCACTTACCTCAAACAATCTCTCAGCTCCAGTTTTAAGATGAAAGATTTGGGTCTGCTACACTATTTTCTTGGACTTGAAGTCTTATCAGATACTGCAGGCACTTATCTCTATCAAGCCAAGTATACTTCAGATCTTCTTTCCAGAGCTGGCATTACCGACTACAAGGTGGCTTCTACACCCTTGAAACACAATCTCCATCTGGCACACACGTATCCACTAAACCTACTCCTAAATCTGCACCAACGTCTATAATGGGACTCGAACCCTAAACTACAAGAAAGGGAGACACCTTACGGAAACACCAAATGTCGTTAGGCAACAAGCCCTTTGACAAAAAAAATGAAGGTATCTAGTAACCTTATCATTTTCATAGGAAAAACATAGCTCTTGATATACACACATTTATTATTCCAACTGTAGATGTTTATAAATATGGGATAATTAAGATCACACCACATATCAAGATTTCTTTAATATATATAAAGATTTCATATAAATAGATTTATTTTGCATTTTGCAAGATGAATGTAGCCAATTTTTAACATATCAAACAACTTCTCCAAAATGGTTAATGGGGATCTTGAGTAAATATTTTGCTCGAATAGTTTCCTAAAAAGTATCTCTAAAATAAAAAAAGTAAGAGAGAGAAGCGTTATTTCTCCAAATAAAAAGAACACCAAAAAAATGGTTACCAAGAGACGACACAAATAGGAAGTCATAAAACAGATTCATGAACTAAGTTATCCTTTCCAAGTGGCCATACAACCAGATGTACTATATCATGACAGGCACCCATACCACATAAAACCTGAAATAACATAATTTGGAAACAATAGCATGCTTTGGATAAGCAGGAAACCTTGTAAAATTTTCAGTTCGAAAATAGTGATCAACGAACAATGGACGTGGCACACATAAATTTGAGAGAACAAGGAAAGTCACCTGATTAGCGATTGATCTGACTCACCACAAACTCACTTAAACTCGCACCGTCAACCTACACATCGACCAAAAAGAACAAGGGTGGTAAGTGTATCCAAGAACTACACTATCCGGGAACTGCACTATCCGAAAACTACTATTCGGATCTGACATGGACAACACTATCCAGACATGGTGGTTTCCGGATATGCACATTGTGTAAATTCCAACGCTCCAATAATAGATCAAAAAAGCGATTTTATGTCCATCAGTTAGTAAATTCAATATTAGTAACATTCTCAAAAAAAATTCTAATCATCTAAATCGTGATCAAATCGATCTAAGGCCATTAATCAGCCATTTCCCTTAAACCTAAACCCAATGTGATATCAAACTCCATGAATGAAAAACTGCTTATAAGATAAGACGAAGAGATGATTACCTCTTGAAAGACGATATTTGCTAATCTCTAATTGTTTCCATGAACTCAGATCCACAACAACCTCTCTTCTTCAAATAGAAATTTTTTCAATTTATCCTCTCTCTCAGCCGGATATTGTAAGTGAAAATGGGGAATGAATAAGGTTTGCCCATAATTTTTATACCTCCCAAAATTTACAGTTAGATCCCTGGAAGTCACACATTCATACTCAAACCGCTAAACTCTTTAGGAATTGAGTTCAAGACCATGATTACAATACATTACCCTTACAAGAATTCCCTCCCCGGAATTCCATTAACGAAAAGGTGGGGGTAATTTTCCTTCATTTCAGTTTTTGCCTCCTACATTGATTCCTACCCTTTATAATATTTCCACTGCACTTGCACTAGTCGGATTTCCTTATTCCTTAACTTCTTGATCTTTCAGTCGATGACACTTCTAGTTCCTCAACAAATCGTAATCTGTCATCCACTTGTACATCCTCCAAAAGTATTGTTATATCGACTTCCGCAAGGCACTTCCTTAAGTTGGATATGTCAAAAGTATTGTAAATGCCACACAATCTTTCTGGCAAGTCCAACTCGTACACCACCTCCCCTAGTCGCTCGATGATCGTGAACGACCTAATGTAACGAGGACTCAACATTCCTCTCTTCCCAAATCACACCACCCCTTTCCAAGGGGACACTTTTAGCATCATTGTGTCGCCTACTTGGAACTCTAAGGCTTTTCATCGCTTATCAGAGTAACTCTTTTGTCTGTCTTGAGCTACCTTTAGTCTTTTCATGATTTGATTGATCTTATCCCTAGTCATTTGCACTATTTTTTGTCCTACTAGCTGTTTCTCTCCCAATTTATTTCAACACAACGGTATTCAACACTTTTTCCCATACAAAACCTCATAAGAAGCTGCCTGAATGATCATATGATAACTGTTGTTATATTAGAATTTAATTAATGGTAGATGAACTTCCCACGATCCGCTAAAGTCTAAAACACAAGCCCATAGCATGTCTTCTAAGGTCTGAATCGTCACTCCCTCTGACCATATGTCCGAGGATGGTAAAAACTACTTAATTTAAATTGAGACCCCATTTCCCTCTAAAAGCTCTTTTAAAACGAAGACGTAAAATGACCCTCCCGGTCTGACACTATAGATAGAGGCACACCATGCCTAGCCACTATCTCGTCAACGTATAATTTTGCCAACCTATCCATTGAATAGGTTTCCTTGATTAGTAAGCAATGTACCGACTTTGTTAGTCTATCTACTATGACCCAAATTCCATCAAAGCCCATCGGTGTTCGTGGTAGCTTCGTTACAAAATCCATTATGATGTGATCCCACTTCCACGTAGGAATCTTAAACGGTTGAAGTCGTTGAGTTCTACCTTCACATGTAGACAAGTTAAACACCTCTCTACAAAATGCACAACATCCTTTTCCATCCACTACCACTAATTGTATTGGTGAAGATACTTATACATCTTGTTTGTTCCAGGGTGAATAGAGTACTATGATATGTTAGCTTCTTCTTATAATCACTTACAAGTCTCATTGACCTTCGGGATCCAAATGCAACTCTTAAGACATTTGAATTTGCGACTATCTTCCATCAAAGTGGATATTAACCCCACCTCCTTCTTTCCTACTCAAAGCATATGCCACCACATTTACATTAACCAGATGATTCTCTATCTCACAATCGTAGTCCGCCAGGAGCTCCATCCACCTTCTTTATCGCTTGTTAAGTCTATCTTATTAAACAATTGACATAAACTTTTGTTGTCAGAAAATATCTAACATTTAGTCTCGTACAAGTAATTCCTCCAAATCTTGAAATAAATGACCACGACAGCTAGTTCAAGGTCGTGAGTAGGATAACATTTTTCATGCTCCTTCAACTGACGAACGGCATATGCTATAACTTTCCCACATTGCATCAACACAGATCCTAAGCCTAGTTTGGACGCATCACTATACACTATGATTACTTCCGTACCATCCCGTAATGCTAAGATTGATGCACTACTCAACCTATCTTTCAACATACAGAATGCTTCCTCTTAGTCTTTTGTCCACTCAAATTTATTATTCTTCTTAGTTAACACCGTTTAGGGTGCTGCTATTCACGAGAAGTCCTTAATGAACTTACGGTAGTAGCCTTCCAACCCCAGGAAACTCCTAATTTCCGATGGAGTCCTTGCTGGATCCCAATTACTAATAACTTCAATATTTGTCGAGTCACTTTATCCCTTTCCTCTATACTACATGCCCTAAGAACTGAACTTCTTGAAGCCAAAATTCAAATTTCAAGAGTTTTAAATAAAGCTTCTCTGGTTTCAATAGATCCAAAATTAGGCAGAGATGATCCCTATGCTCTTCCTCCGATAGCGAGTAGTTTAAAATATCATCTATAAACACAATGACAAACTTATCCAAGTACAGTTGACACACTCTGTTCATTAGGCCCATGAATACCATTGGGGCATTGGTCAGTCCAGAAGGCATCACTGGGAACTCGTAGTGTTCGTACCGTGTTTGAAACATGATCTTCGGTATATCTTCGCCCCACACTTTTAACTAGTCGTAGCCTCATCGAAAATCGATCTTTGAGAAGTAACTTACCCTTTGCAACAGATCGTACAAGTCATTAATTAGTTCTAGGAACCAGATACTTATTCTTAATTGTTACTTTGTTTAGCTCACGATAATCTATGGACATCTGCATAATTTTTTTCTTTTTCTTGACGAACAACACGGGTGCTCCCCAAGGCGATGATGTATTTGGTCGGATAAAACCCATATCTAATCTTTCTTGCAACAAAGTCATCATTTCCTTCATTTTTAGGCTAATATGAAGCTCGAGCTATCGGAGTAGCCCCTAACACCAAATCTATCTGGAACTCAATTTGGTGATCAAAAGGTAGTCCAATTAAATTATGAAGCTAATCACTCACGAAGGGAACATCGTTTACGCCTTTCTTCTCTTTCTTTGCTTCGATAATGTACGGTGAGAAACTTTAGCATCTCTTTCTTAAACACCTATTAGCTTTGACTAAAGGGATCAGACTAGATTTCTAATCTCAACGATTGTCTTATCACAATCATCCCGTTATCAGGTACGTTCACACGAATTAGCTTTTTGTTACACATTATATAGGCATGGTTCTTTGCTAACTGGTCCATAGCACCACTACATCAAACTCACTCATATTCATTGGGTATAACTACAATGGCAACTGACACCCCTCTATTTTTATAGTACAACCCTCTAAACACCTCCCTAACAAGCACCACATATTCATTTGCAGTTTCTACTTCTATTGCACAGTTCAACTTCTTCGATTTCACTCCCAAACTCCTTACAAAGATAGGTGATACAAATGAACAACTAGCTCTCTAATCGAATAATAACTTGGAAAATAAAGAGTTTACCAAGAAAATACCTGTTACGGGAATCTCCTACGCTTTAGTAGCAGACATTTGAAAGGCTCTCCCCTTTGCTTTGGTCAGTTTACCCCATCCGTTCGTCCCCTTTCTCCCCTTGACGATAGCTGAGATGTTAGACCCACCTTTTTTCAACTGTGAACAATCTGGCTTAAGATGATCTAGCGACCCACACTAGTAGCATTTCCTAATCGCCGGATAGTCCCTAAAAAGATGACTCAATGATCCACATCAGTAGCAAGCCCTAGGATCCAATACACATTCACCACGATGAAACCATATGACACTTGGCATGAGATCTTCCTCCTTCACCGTAACTCCTTTTTTGATCAAACCGAGCCGCTTTGGATCTCTTGGATTCTGGTCCTGACCCTTCCCATTTACGCTTATCATTTCCCTTCTCATCCAACCAACATAGCTTCTCCCTTTCATTCTTCTCGGCCAAATCTACCGACCGCCTAGAACGTAGAATGGTGGTCACTAACTCAAGGATATTTCCCTTCAATTCCCATATGTACCTCTCGATCTATGCTACTCAATAGGCACATACAACTCAACGAAACAAACCTTTTCAATGAAGCTTAACGTATATTATTGAACTGACATACTTCCTTGTTCCACCTTAAGAAGTTCTTCTTCTAAGTTCTTTACCACCGCAAGTAGGAAAAACTAAGCCTTAAACCTCTTCACAGAGGTTTCCCATGAAGTCCCTCGGGTGGCCCCTACCCCTTTTTCTCTCGACTCTGTGTCCCACCAAAGGATGACATTTGATTTCAACATCGAAAAGGAATACACCACTTTGTCTTCGTTCGCGCATTCGCAAGTGTCAAATGTTATTTCCATCTTTTGAACCCATCGTAGTGCCAAAATTAGGTCTCGGTCCCCACTATAGATTGGAGGCTTGTTGGTAGTGAAAGTTTTGTAACTACATCCTTGAGATGGTTTGACAAGATTTGGTATCACCAACATTTCTTGAGAGTGGCCACCTACCTCAGTCCTGGGTAGACTAGAGTACCTTTGAACCTACTCTCTTCTCACTCATCTTTTGTCTTTGCGACCCCGACTTCTGTTGTTGATTCAATAGAGTATGTAGAGCTTTTTATGCTTTCCTCATCTCAGTGTTGGCTTAGATGCTAACCGTACTCTTGAGTTGGGACCCCTCCTGCTCTCCTAGCACCTCCACACTCGTAGCTCTATGGGCTTTCGGTGATCAAGTGTCCCAATGTTAACTTAGGTTGTGGCCTTTCGGGGAATTCCTTCACTTCCCCTCCTCTAGCCTCTTCCTCTGCCCCTTCCCCTTGAAGTCACCTACCTCTGGGGCCTTTCTATTGGTGCGCCTGGTGGCGGCACCGGTGCTTCATTTATCAGAATCGCCTCTACTACATGCGTCGACTTACTCCTTAAAGACCGCTCCAACATGATGATATGGTACAAATATAACTCTTAATTCACTAGTTCCAGATCAATAAGGCAAAATAAGTACACACGTGTACAAGTAATCCCATAGTTACACTAGCCAGGTGTAACCATAAATTTACTACACATGATAGTTCTAACACCCTATGAGCATATCCCTATCAAGGCCTTTCCTAGGTCCCCTATTTCTCAGTTGTACTTTACCCTTAGTAGTTTAAGCCTAGGTTCAAAAGTCATGAAGGATCTTGTGTGCCCACATCATATGAAAAGACTGCTGACGTCAGATGATCCTATGAGGGTTGCACGCAAAGTGCTTGAAGATCACGAATTAACCATGTTGGTTATAAATCAAAAGTGATTACATGTTGTAAGTCATTAATTATTATTCTAATAGAATAATAATGTGTGTGTAAAATAACAATATATAATTATGATAATTATATATTTATATACGATTAATTATTAAGCTAATATTAATTATTGAGACTATTATTTAAAGATAATGATTATCTAAATGGCCCTAAATTAACATTAAGTTAATGTTATTTTTTGGGCTTAGGTCCAAAGACTTTTTGTAGCTATTCTCAAATAAGGAAAGGATTGATGAAGAATTAATGGAGGTGATTATTTTTAGGCATGATGTCAGGATCGATAATTCAAACAAGAACTAAACAACTCAGAATATAGTTGAAGGAATTTGCGGAATAATACTTTAACTATTAACACAGAAATCACAATAGGCTGTAAATCATATGTATATTGAATTCAAACAGAATGATTACAAACCAAAAGCCCCAATCCAATAATACTTACTGGACGTGCAATACTTCTCTATTACAAGGAATAAGAATTCTTGAGGCTTAGAACTTTCTATCACTCTGATGAAATCGTAATTTCAAAAAGAACATCTATCAACTATTTATACAGAGTACAAGATAACTATAAGGAAACTAAATCTTCAGATCTTCTTCATTATCTTCAAGATCTTGTGTATATCTCTTCTTTCAAATCCTTTCCTTATTGTTATCCTTAGAAGCAATACTAAAATAAAAGAAACATTAACTATACTAGCAATACTAACCAGCAATAGTAACTGGCAGTCATAGCTAGCAATAGTAACTATTACTGCTTCTAATTCTTCATCAGCAACATTAACTTCAACATTAGCAATATTAACTTTGCTGCTTCTCTTCATTCTCTAATAGCAATAGTATTTTTCTTTGTAGCAGTAACCTTCACAAACCCAACAATCTCCCCCTAAACGTCACATTCAATCTTGAACTGGGAAGTTTCTTCTTTGATTCTGTATCTTCGAAATGAGATCTCGAGCCATTTGTGAATCACCATTACATCTGAGATTTACTCTGATCATGCCATCTATCCTTTGAAGATCATGATCATAATCCTGTTCTACAACATAGTATTCCTTATCCATACCATTTACAGTCAAGGAGTAGATACCACTGCTTTGATGAAGTCTCTAATCAGACACTGTTTCACAAGGATGGTTCAAAAGATGAGCTACTCTTTCTAGCTCAAATAGTATGCACAAGCTTTCCGAAGCAGTCTTGATCTTTATCACTATTCCAACATCATTTTCATCATCATTGAGAATCTCACCATACAACTGCATCCCATACTTATGCATTTCTCTCAGATCTTCTCTGGTGCATTTAGACAGTACATCTCCCCATATTTCACCAAAGAAACTTTTATCATCATTCCATTCCAGCTTGTAGTACAGCTTCATGCCAATTTCTTTAACACACCAGCTGACCAACTTCCTTTCTTCTTTATCTTCTCCTACTTCATTTGATTCTTCTTCTCTTTCAAGTCTGTTAATCTAAAAAGCAATTCTTTCTTCCAAAACCTTGTCTAGATTAGACAAAGAATTCTTCTACTTCAAAACTTTGAGGATGCTGTCAAGCAATACTTGTCCAAATCATATTCTTTGTCAATCAAAAAAATAGTCTTTTCTTCCTGTATCTGTTACAACTAAGTAGACTCCATGCTTGGAATAAGTGGTAACATTGATAGCTCTACCACTGCCTACTTCTCTTCCAATTTGAGACATACCAGTAACCCTGTGCTCAGCCCTTGCTCCTTCAAAATTAAACATGATGGTTAATGCTTCAACCAACATTTTTGTTTCTCCATCCAGATTTCCTTCCATCTTCTTAATACACCCAACTTCATAAGCTCTTTTTAGATCAACCTTGGAACTTGCAATCATAAAGGCATGAGCGTTTGAAAACACTTCAACTCTTTGATTTCTTCTTTGCAGTCTCAACACACTCATTCCTTTGTCATCAATTCCAAATCCCTAGTCCACAATCTTTTCTTCTTCATTTTCAGGCTCCTCTGATCTGTCAAACTTGACTCTTTTCACTGGCTTCTTCTTTGCAATTGAATTCTTTCTCTTCAATTCACTCTTCTCTACCTTTTCTTCATCAGTTTCATCCTTCTTTGTTGATCTCTCACCCTCATATTCAACTGCCTTGCTTACCTCCTTTTCCTCCATATTCCTTTCTTCAACAGCAAGAATGTCATGTTTCTTCTTTCTCCTCCTTTGTAGTTGGGGAGATTCTTCTTCCTCCTCCTTCTCTTCACTTTCCTCTTTTTCATCTTCTTTCTCTTTTTCCTGCAAACTGTCAATGGTCTTTTTGTACATGTCTTCCACCCTTTTGTATGGCCACTTGGCATAATTAAGTAGCAATAGTACCACCAACAGCTCCAGTCAGGTATTTAATCATCCTCTTTCTCTCAGTGCTTTGAGTTGTACCAACTTTTCTTTTCTTTACAACCTTCTTCTTAGCTTTTGCTGCTGTAGGGGCTTCCTTTCTTGCAAGCTTCTCTGCAAGAATTCTATCTAGTTCTTCCTGCCTTGCTAACTCTACTTGTTCATTCTCTCTAATTTCTTGAATCTTTCTCAAAGACAATTCTTCCTCAAGATCAGTAGGAATCCTCTTGAACTTCTTCTTTGGACACATAATACCGTTGCCTTTGTCTTTTGCGTCCACTTTCTTCTTCTTTGGACTTTCTTTTGCCATCCCTTCATTGATCACTACTCCCTTGGTCTGTGGAATGACCTTAGGAATGGCTTGTGGTAAGTCCACCAATGCTTCTGCTACTACTTCTTCATCTTTACTCTTTACACTATGATCTTCTTCTGTGATGCTGCCTTCACAACTTTTGGTTTCTTGAACTTCTTGCTCTCCCCCTTTACTCCAGCTTTCTCCCCCTTTGTGAATGCAACAAGGGTGGAATATCGTTTCTTTAAACCAAAAATCTGCATTTGCTTAGAGGCAATCTTGGCACCATGGAATTGTAGCTTCATTTGCTGATCCTTGATTACAGCATCCCTGGCCTTTAGACGTGCATCTTGAGCAGTGAGAAACTTCTTCAAAGACTGGATTAATGAGGCATGAGCTTTCAGTAGATCCCCTTGAACATCAAATCTGGCATCATGTTCCTCCACTCGCTTCTCTAACTTGTCAGCCTCATAAGCAAGCTTTCCAAGTGTATCCATCAATTCATCATACGTATATCTAGTCTCACCAAGTATAGAAGTGTTACCCTCTTTTACTGGATCATTGACTGGTATAGTGGTAGCCTCTTGTCTAGCAGGAGCACTATCCACCCCCTTGGTTTATTGGCACCAGGGACCTTTAGGTGTTGGCATACCCAAAGTTACGCAGGGGAGGTGTTATTTATGTTCCCACTATCCGGTTCAACACCTTGTGAAGATACAGCAGTGTGAGCCTTACAAACCACATGCTCTTCCTCCGCCTAATTGAGCACCTTCTTGGAGTTGGGAGACACTCCTTGGGGTTCCCTTTGGATATTCTCTAAAGGAGAGTGCTCCTTTAGAGGGCTTAAGNNTTGAGTGATGGGTGAAGGGGTTTCATGAACAGGAGACAGAGTGATGTTTTGAGTGGAAGGTGTGGGTAGGGAATCAGTGGGTATGCTATCACCCTCATCATTGTAGAGAATAATGGGGTGATGGTGCCAGAAAAGTCCTTAATAGGTCTTTTCATGTTGGAAAACATCTTTTTAGATGAAGGTTTCCTAACATATAGCTCAGATGAGCGAGGTACATCCGTCAATTCCTTGTCAATAACTACTTGCACAAACCGTGGAAACATAAAGAAAGAAACAGAGTTTGATGAAGGTTTCAGGTTTGAGACAAGATCATCAAAAATCATTTTCGAAAAATTAAACACTCTGTAAGTTGACATACAGACTAAAGCAGATGCAATAGTACTGTAGAATTCATTCCATCCAGTGGTTTTCTTAGAAAAACAATGAAGAAGGATATGAACAAAAAACTTCCACTGAGGACACAACTTAGTTTTGGCAAACTTAAGAGATGTTGTGGAGCCTTCATACCCCATTCTTTGTAAAGTAGAAAATAGTTCAGTAGTAGGGAGCATGGTTGTACCTTCTTGATTATTGAGTTGAAGATGTTGTTGAATTGTGGATTCTGAGTCGGTAAGATTTCGACCATACACAACTGTCTTGATCACTTTTTCTTCATTGATGGTCTCGATTGAGGCATGTATCCAGAAATCCTTCATGTGATCTTTGTAGATTGGAGGTTTCACCAGAATTGCATAGGCAATGTATGAAGACCTCAAAAAGTCTACAATGTCATTCAGACCTTCAGATTTGGGGCCTTTCGTGAGGTAACCTACCTTGTTATGCTCCTCATGAAACATAAAATCAACCATTAGAATGAGTAAGAAGAAGAACTTTGATCAAATCGCAAGAACTCAAGAAATCTTCTCAGAGTGGGAGAGTAATCGATTTAGGGTTAGGGTTTGAAAATAGCCGTTGTGAGTTTGGCGGTGAATCCTGGCTATTTATACTTAAAAGGTGTCAGTTAGAAGCAATAGTAACTATTAGAAGCAATAGTAAAATCCGAGCAATAGGAAACAATATAAGCAATAGTAACCATGCGAAGCTGTAGTAAGTACAACTAGGAGTAGTAACCAGGTATAAGCAATAATAACCATGCGAAGCAATAGTAATTATGAATAGCAATAGTACTCCCTCACTTAGCGATAGTAACTATGCTTAGCAATAGTAACCTCACTTAGCGATAGTAACTATGTTTAGCAATAGTAACCTTACTTAGCGATAGTAACTCTTCATCACCTGAAACACTTAGCAAACTTGTTAGAAGCAACTTGTTAGCAAAATAGAAAATATACAGAAAATGGTACAAAAAGAAATGAAAATATTATTCAGAGTTAATCATGCCCACACTGGTGATCAAATACTTAAATCTTCCCACATCAAATGATTTTGTGAATAGATCTGCATATTGATTATCAGTATGAACCTTCACAACTTGAATCGATTTCTTTTCATTGCAATCTTGGATAAAGTGGTACCTAATCTCTATATGCTTGGTTTTTGAGTGCTTGACAGGATTGTTAACAATGCTAATAGCACTGTTATTGTCAATAAAAATTGGAGTGTGAAGAAAAGTCATACCGTAGTCTAACATCTGATTTTGAATCCTAAGAATCTGAGAGCAGCAACTAGCAGCTGCTACATATTCTGCTTCAGCTGTAGATGTTGACACTGTGGTTTGCTTCTTACACTGCCATGAAACCAATCTTGCACCCAAAAACTGACATCCACCTGATGT
>LUCG01127263.1:0-10781 GCA_001633085.1 Carthamus tinctorius
CCCCCACCACCCCACAAACACCAAAATGTTCAATTAATGACTTGTTTATGTGCAGTGCCTTGGGAAGAGAGGAAAGAGGCATTCAGGTCAATGGATTTCTTCTATCTAAATCATTGTTATTGCTGTTTATTTGCTAGATCGTTGAGTATATAGGTATCGTTTGTTTTTTAAGAGGTCTGAAGTGTGATTTCTCATCTAAAAAATAAGAGGTGGATGGTGCACCTCTTAATATTTCAGAGGACAATAAGAGGCTTTTAGATCTTTTCTTAAAAATAAAACAGTCTTAAGTCTGCAAACCTCTTAATTTTCAGACTTAAGAGGTTTTAAGAGGTGTTTATTGAAAAAACAAACAGCCCCTCAGATTCATAGAGTATGGTCACAGCTAGTAAGCGTAACCCCAAACAAATTACAACTGTGTTTGAGCCCAAAATAATTTATAGAGCACAACAATTAATTTTCCACAATACGAGTCATGAAAATATACCGTTGAGCGTTGAGTATAGAGATCTCTGCATTTAACAGTATTTTTGTAATGTTTTGTTGTCAGATGAACTTCATCAAGAAGATGCAAATGGAGCTTCTTCATCTTGGGATGATGATTGCGGGGATGGTGGCCAATTTGATGATGGAAATGCTTATAGTGATGTTGAAGACTCTAGCACACTTGTCTCTCAACCCCGTCAGGTTTGTTTGTTGAAACTTCTATTTTTTCTCGTATGTTCTTGATTGCGAAACATAACCATGTAATTCTTGATTGGCGATCACTTTGCTTTTTAGATGGAAAGAATGAGAGGAAACTGCTTTTGTTTTGATATGTTCATGTGGTTTATGAGAGATCCATCTGCTGGATTTTTTGTAATTTGATGCAATAAGTATATATTCTTAATGCTTTGTTTCATAAATTCAACACAGGTAAACAAGATTGAAGTCCAGTATGACAAAAAGTCGAAACAAGTTGATGTTCACATACTGAAAGAGACACTTTGGTCATCTATGCAAGAAATGCATAAATCAGCTGAAGTAAGTTTTCTTTTTGTGTTCCTGCTAATGACATATTGTTTTATGATGGATGGATAAGTCCTTGTGATTGACGACAACCCCAAATTTTTTATACTCCTTCAATTAAACGTCCACAATGAAAAAGACGCATAGTTTAAGAAATGTATAACTATTACACCTTTTAGTTACTAAATCGTAATTTTACCCTTGATAATTTTTTTGGAAGGGTATCCTAGGCTATGCCTAGACTAATCCCGGCAATTTATGACTGACATGAGCCCCTGATAACTCAGTGGCCACAATTGTTGCGTACGCTTGGATTCGAACCCTGGGCAAATGGGATATACCACCACATCCCCCAGGCCTTCAACCAGTCACCCTTGATAAATTGATGGAGTAATGAATTTCTCCATCTTGTAATTAAGGGTAGAATTGGGAAGTAGACACGTACTTTTGAAAGTGAACTTATTTTAGGACAAACTAAAATAGAAATTTGGACATTTATTTTGGAACATAGGGACTAGGGAGTAACATTTAGGCTGAAGTTGAAGTTACTTTGGCATGCAACCAATGAAATTGCAATTCTTACAAAGGTGGATCCGGTAAATTTCCAAAGTGGGGACAAAATAATTCGCATGATATAAAATTAATTATAAAAGTACGGCTTCACTAAAAAATAACAAACTAGTCGGTTTTTTGCAACATATAAGTGAGTTGTTCTTTATTGTTTTTCTTTTCTTTCTGCTGCTGTTACCAAAAAAATTATAATGGCCAACAAAGTTTAAACTTGCAACATATGACAATGACAGTACCGGTAGATTGCCGCCATTTTTATCAATTTACAAGAAAACACATCAATTTAAAGCGGTTGCACCTTTAAGACCCCTAAAAATAATTTCACTGCTTTAAGCACTATAGAGCCGATGCATGTGCACCCTCTCCGGTCTTCTTAAATAATGAAAAACTGTCTTTAGCTTTAGGGGGTATGTTGGGTTTGTTTGGTTTGATTTGGGTTTACTGTTACATTGACACTTATAGTCGGTGTGGTTTGTGAAACGTTGCAGCAGGAGGAGGAAACGTTTTCTTTTAAGAGCATGTTGGCATCTTTTCCAGCGGACAAGAAGAGACCGGCTGCTGCTGCTTCGATTGATGACATCTCTCCGCACCTTTGTTTCATCTGCATATTGCATTTGGCTAACGAGCATGGATTAAGCATCGATGGCTCTCCTAACTTGGATGAACTCACCATACATCTACCATCACACCCTAACTGACATTCTATAAGGTGAAATACAAGAAGCTTTTTGTTATCTGGTGTTGTGCTTAGCTTTTGCTTTTCTAGTGTTGTAACTTTTCATTCTAATGTTTTAGTGTTCAATCTCCACCTCATAGATATCATTGTAACAACTCATCTTAATGAACATAATGTACACAAGTAGTTGTCAGTATTGTGCTTTGTGTTTTCTTTGATTTTTTTAGGGCAAAACAGATGAAATGAAGTTTGGTTTGGTTCCTATTCGGAGCAACTAAGATTTTAATGTAACAAGTTTCAAAATTTCTTATTATGTATGCATTTTGACTACTAATCTGGTTGGAATCAAAACGAACCAATGTGCTAAATTAAAAAAGAAACCAGAGATGATGACGCAAGACCAAGAGAGTTGAGTATTCTTTAGTCTTGAAATAAGATTGAGTTTCATCATCCTACATTGGTGGAAAGATGTTAGTTTGGAAAAAGATGACAGGTATTAAAAGAAGGATGAAATGGTTTGAAATCTATAACTATGGTTGGAATCAAAACCAACCAATTGGTGAAAATTATAGTGCAAAGAAACCAATCATGATGACTTGGGACCATGAAGTTTGAGTATTCCTTAAAATCTTGAAATAAGATTCATCATAAGAAATTGGTGGTAATATGATAGTTTGGAAGAAGATAATTGGTATAAAAATGAGGGACAAATAGTTATCTATAACGATGGATATAATCAAAATCAACCAAATGGTAAATATCACAGTGCAAAAAATAAGAGAAAATCAATGATGAAGACTTGGTTTATTTTTTAATCAAAATATTAATCGAGGAATTACATTTTATTTTTCATGTGGTTCAATACTCATTTAATAAAATGATTAGTCATCGTGCAACACTTGTGCCTGGTAACACCAATTTTGGTGTTATTTTTGGTCTTTTCTCCAATGAGTTCGTTATTCTCAAGTAAATAAAGCGCGGAATTTTATGGTTTGGAGTCGAAAAATTCAGGAGTTGTTGCGATGGCGTGGAAAACTCACAAAAGGCATGAAAAGCAAGGTTTCTTTGAGAAAACATCTGCAAAAAGAATCGATGAAATCCGGACGAGAAAGATGAGTGAGTATTCAAATGTTTGAGTAAAGATTTGAAGTTCAAGAAAATGCCTAAAAACAATGGCCGGCGTGACTTGGCAAGTGTGTTGAAATTGCTCAAGTGACTTGAACCCACCAGAGCTTAAATTCGCGTGACTTGGTACGTGGGTTGAAGTCACGGGACATGTGCTGAATGCTTTAAAAGCCTCTTTGCCTTAGGGTTTTAGTTATTCTCGATTCCACACATACAAGGAGTGACGACTGAGCACTTTGGGGCGATTTTGGCTTGGAGAAAACACCAAATTGAAGGAAAATAACGATTGGGAGGGGAGTTCTAACACGGGATCTTGTCATTCTTCGTGGATATTACACGTCAAAGGGAGTTTTTATGATTTTTGCTTGTTCTAGATTTCATATGATATTTTCCTATATGAAGAAGAGGTTATGTAGATCAAATAAATATATTCTTTTTGCTTGATATAAATGATATCGATGAGGTTATTGACCAAACGCACGCACAATGTGTTTGTCACCAATGCAGTAGAGGCACAATCAGACTCCGATGACGAAGAAGAAGGATATGATCGCACCAAGCAAGACACTCCTCCATGGGCCGTCCGCTTAGAGGGCAAAATAGATCAGCTCCTCACCGAAGTCGCAGGCCTAAAGCGCGAGATGGCCAACATACTGGAGCACCTATCGGCCATAAATATTCAGCAAGAGGAACCTTCGGCCGAGGCGGGCCAACGCCGAAGCGCCACAACACCACGAGGTCATCATCCTGCCGTTGATCACCATGCATAGTTGTGATTTCGATATTCTGATGCATAACTTTTCCTTTTGGCTGCCTGGATAACTGTAATAGATACTCCTACTCTCACACCTCGACAATATGGTGCTCGGTAACTCTGTTAGCGTATGTGACTTTCGCTTATAATTGTTGTCATCTTTCCACATACAGTCACATACAACTCAAAACCAAGCGTGTACATTGGGGACAATGTGTCGGCAAGGTTTGGGGTTGTAGACCCGGCGGGTATTCTCATCGGGGGTGCATTACTTTTCTGGGTTGGTTTGGGTTTGGGTTTATTTATCCGCGTAACCTAACAATATGACCAACGATTACACAAATAATAACAGTACGAAACAAAAAGGACCATCAAAATATTTACATTGTTCAACAATTTACCTTCATTTCAGTGGTACATACTACATACAAAGTAGGAAAAAATCAAACAAAATGAACAACACCGAAAACCGTAATCGTATTTTTCGACCGTGTCATCATCGAGTCTAAATCAGACTCTGATATCGCACGACGAGAAACCGAAAAGGTCTTATCTCTCGCCTCGACCTCTAACGCCTACCATATTTTCTATTTTCTTGCCACATACAATACCCAAAAAACCAACTAGATAAATGTTCCAAATCTCGAAAAAAATTAAAGCTCGATTTCGAGCTATCCATAACAAAACACCACTCTGAGAACTAGTTTCAGAAGGTCTCGATACCTCCCTGAGATTGCACACGAGCCCGGACACCACCTTCTTTCCAGCCTCTTTGGCGAGCCCTTTGTTCCCACATCGCACTTTCTTGTTTCTGTGACGCTAAAGCCGCTTCGGCTTTTTCTCGAGCTTCTTCACATGTCTCCATTCCCGAGTTGCATTTATCGGCCTCTTTTTGATATTGGGACGTCAGCTTCTTGGCCTCGAGCAGCGCCATGTCAGCACGCTGCTGACTTTCTAAAGCTTCGGCTTCACGCAGCTTCAGTTCCTCCGAGAGAAGCTCGGCGAAGTTCTTTTCCGTGTCTCCGTTCACTTCTGGATCGCGCTTTGCACAATCTGGTTCAGGGATTTATAAAAGTTAAGTGAATTAATATAGACTAAAGGGTAAAATAGTTATTTATGTCGTTTAGATTGTTTACAGCACAACAACCGAACAACTTAATCCATACATGACTTAGGAGCTGTTTGGTTGGTTTTCCATTAAGTCGTGTATAGATAAAGTTGTTTGTGTGGATTAATCTGTCTGTACAAACCGCAAAGGTTTTTGTTGGGGAGAACTTTTTCATAGATGGAAGAAACATGTTTTTTAATTGGGAGTGACAGGTTTGGAAAAACTTGACTCTCTGCTTAAAAAGCCTCCCTAAAAGCTTACCGAATAAGCCACTTCCTATACCATTAAAAGTTGTGAGTCTCATTAAGCTACTAACAAAAAGGCCCTAAATATCTAAAACAAGATTCGAATTTGAATATCATTTAAGAGCATCCACAATGGAGCTTTTTTGCCACCTAAGCATGTGAAAGAGCTCCGGACAAAAATACCCCTCTCTCGAAAAGCTTGTTTTTTGCTTGTGGGTCCCACTTTTTTCGAAAAAGCTCCAATGAAAAATCCAACCATTGCAGATGCTCTAAGCATTAAATAATATCCGGGAAATAAAAAATAAAAGCAATTTGAATCCGTTGAAAACAATTTTGGTCGGTTTTTTATCACTAACCTGTGAAGGAACCGTTGCCAAGTCCTGCAAGAAACATAGACCGAACATTATAAACTTGAACTAAAATGAGTCCTTGACTTTTATAAGTAAGGTCAATCCTTCGGGATCTAAACTAAAAACCAATGGGGTACGAGTAAAAGTGGTTGAGGATCGCATGCTCACCATAAGTGTAGCTACACATAAATCTCACATATAGACAAATCACATGTGTGTGTGGATATCGTACTATATCTATAGGTTTCTAATGGAAAAGTCAAAACAAAATCGGCTACAAGAGGATAAAAACCAAATTAACTCATTCTCATTTGTTGGGTTCCGTGTGGGGCTGGTTGCGGTTGCTGGTAATCAACTTTTTGCCCAAATTTTCCCAACAGTAATCAACCTTTTGCCCAAATTTCCCAACAGTACAAGATAACGGCATAATGGGAATAAGAAACAAGCTTGATGGTGAACTATGAAGGAAGATTGGTTTAGTAAATATATCTCTCGAGCAACAAAAGCAAAATAGTTCTACAAGGCAATCAAAGAACGAGATAGAAATTGAACTTTACTGGGTTTGGAACAATAAGCTCGTTAAAATACAAAGAGTTGATGCATGTTTTAACTCTAACTTGGTTTTGCAAACCATGAACACATCAAAATCAAATTTTATGGCCTATATACAATGATTACATTGTTTCAATGTGCCTACTTCTTCTTTCCTTCTTTTTCCGTTGCTTACTGTTTACTAGTCTTAGGGGTTGTTTACCAAACGCTTACAGGGTAAGCACTTACCAGCAAGAGTCACCGCTCTCGGTTACCTTATTAGTTAACATTCTCGGCCATCAGAATTGATTCTTGGTGTCGTTTACCCTATAAGCAATTACAGAGTAAGATTCTTTTCCCTCGGTAACATGGTAAGATTCTCGGTCTTTGTTATGCCTCTCACCAAATAATCTATTCGATGCTTGTCATGCTCACTCGGTAAGAGCTTAACCAATAAGCGTTTGGTAAAAGGTCCTCTAATTCTTATGTATCTTTTATCACACTTTTACACAAAGTGAAGGTTTTCACATAAATAGGCACTCTACCATTTAAAATAGATGTTAGATCAGCATACATCTCACCCCATTACCCTGCCTTCAAATGTGATTTATTGCGTTTGCGTGGATTTGATCTATTGTAAACCAGCTTCGATCCTTCCCAAAACCTTAATGTTTCCAAACCATGTTTTTCCATCCAATCTACACTTCTCACATTCATCTCACAAACTAATGTGTTTCCCTTTTGTTGTTCTTTTTTCACAAGAACAATGGTCCAATTGCAACAAAATAGCAAGTAAGATGGCTTGAAAAATCAATAACTAATTGCAAATTCAACAAAGAATTTACCCACCACATGAAACATCTTCAATTTCTACTACTTGTTAACCAACATTTCTTCAAAAAAAAAAAACATAAGCATCCCCAAAAAATTGAACTCCAAAAGCAGCCTATTTTGCTCCCAAAGTTAAAATCTTTTATTCCAGACTTTGGAGGGTAATGAGAAATGAGATCTAATGGGTACAATTAATTAGTTTTCAAGATCCAATTAGTTGAAAAATTGGGTAAAAACACAATAAACCAAATCAAGATTCCTAATCTTTATCAACAAATCAAAGCATATGGAGATAAAATTACAGAAACCCACATGGTAAAAAGTGTTGAAATCAAATCCCAAATTCCCAATTTGGTAAAAATTGAAGGATTTAGGTTTACAGACCTTGAGGAATGGAGAGTAGAGGTCTGGAATCGGAATCGGAATTGCAATCGCAGTTGCAGGTAGGGCAAGATGCGGCGGAGGAAGAGCGGCGGACGGCGGCTAAACCTTCGAGAAGATGCCAGTATAAAGGCGGACCAAGTAAGTAGCCTACCAAAGAAAGCCCTAAAAACACGATTCCGACCTTCACGGCGGCCGGATTGCAAGATCCAGCCCTGTTCAATGCCATCTGTCTATCTCTCACACAAAAGATCAAATTGGTGGAAAGTATGTGTAGGATTGCAGTTTGAGATCTTGTGGAATTGAAGATTGAATTGATGATAATGGTGGTATCTTGATCTGGTTGAAATTTGGGAGATTAATGGCGGAATTTTAAGCAGCCGATTGCATCTATCGTTAAACTTGCTGTTACTCACTAGAAGCGTGTTATCGTATTTTCATAATTTTGGGTATTTTTATGCTTCGGTNCGAATCGGTACCGTACACCATCATACCGATCCCGGACCGATTTATGTAGTTCGGTACGGTAATCGGTTCCATGTTTTTTCTATAATCGGTATTCGATAATATCGGGACTGGGTCCCCTCCCCTTTGATTACCGAAAATTCTGACCGGTATCGAAGCTCGAAAAAACACATTTTTCTCAAAAATCACAAAAGAAATCCCAAACTCATTACAAATAAAACGTTCATTACCATTCAAGGTGTGACGATTAAGATACCAACCCTAAACCTTTAAAAAATTTAAATTTCTTGCAATTGATCAACCACTTTAATATCTAACCACAATAAATCAAAGCTTGAAGGTTATAAAGTGTAAAATCGGAACTGAGTGGGTACTAGTACCGAAATACTGTTACCGGTACCGGTACCGTACACTTCTAACCAGTACGGTATTCGGTATTAAGTTTTCTACATTTTCGGTATAGGAAATTTTCGATATGGTGCCGGTTTGGTACGGTACGAGTCTCATGCTCACCCCTAAAGAAAATAGGTGAAATTCTTAATACTTGAAGAATTTTTTTAAAGTAATTAAATATTTTTTTAATATGTTATTGTTATAAAAAATTTTGAAAATAAATTTTTAGGAAAGAAAACAGGAAGGTTAATGGCATCCTTATACGTTGCTAAGCGTATCATATCAAGTGATTTTTTTCTCATACACATTAATATCAAATTCTGCTTTTGACATTTTCAATGTATGAATTGATTTGATTTTGACATTAACAAGAGATGCTAATAGCATTGTCCAAAAAATAACGTTATATTAGTAAGTGGATTGGATGAATGAGACATTTTAATAGTATAATACATATCGTAATCTACAATATGGATATTTCATTGGAGTTAAATGTATTTACGTTTTAGAGCTTTGAAGTGTTGTTCTTCGTTTTGAAAAAGCTTTTGAAGATTTTCTCCCATCAAATAACCTCCAATAATAAAATGGATAAAAATTGTTGGTTAGGACTTATGACCGACCAATTTTGAGTGATTTTACAAATTAAATGACGAATATGTAATTTTGTAACTGTGGATTTTACTCTAAAACTATCGATATGAAATGTAAAATATCAAATTTTATGTAAAGCATATCATACTTGATCGGAACCACTATTACGAAACATAAATAATATATTGATAGCTAAAAATCTACATGAGATAACATACAATATATCAATTAAAACCATGTGTCATGTGTGACAATTGCTAAAACATGTCAGTTGTGCGTCCCTTTTCAAGAATAAGTGTATGTAAAATCACAAGGATCGTTGAAAAGTTGGATGAAGAACAAACCAGTTGAACTAGAACTAGGCCAAACACACAACCAATAAAGCATATTACATGCCAAAATTCATTGCTGCATTATACCAATTAAACTATACAAATCAAACAATAAAGTTGAATCCAAAAGACTGCAACCTCGAAGCTCACAGAAGAACAACGTTCAGGACACAAATCGAACTGTGCAAGCTCCTTGGCTCGTTGTCCCATGGCTTAGTTGAGGTATTGACCTCGCCCTTGGTCTTCCCCTATGCTACTTTGTCTATACAAGCTTGTAAACTCACATTTAAGCACACATACATATCCCCAAAAGCCTCTATTACACTAGTTATCTATCTAATCCTTAATCTTGCTATAATTGATAACAAACTTAATTTTTTTACAAAAAACATATGATTCTTACGTGACTATCATTTACATATTATAAAGCTTAAACATGATATAGTCCTCCACCTTAAATCCTTAACCCAACTTCTTTTATTTTCAAAATAGTATCTAGATTATGATTTCAAATAAGTCTTAAGAGCATCTTCAACAGGTTCTTTAAAATTTCTTTATGTTAGAAAATTAAAAGTTAAAATATCTAAAATAAACTATATTCATTTCCAACAGGTTTTTTATTTTAGAAATTTTATCATCAATTATATTAATCAAATATTTAATAATTTTATGATCCCAATAAACTTTTTTATTATGTAAAATGATATTAGCTTAATCTTCATTGGCGAAATGAATAACAAAGTCATTTCTTTTTCCTCTTTTTAGAGTTTTCTATATGATTCTCTATTTTTTTGGATAAGGTTCATCTAGACTTTGTCTAGACTACATCCTTGGCAATATGGAATTGAAATTAAATTCGGCCGTCTGAGACTAAGTCAAGATGTGCACGAAGGGATTCGAACCTGGGGTAAATGGGATACCATCCACATCCCCCACAGGCCTTACTGCTATGCCACAAGCCTTGTGGTTATAATTCTCTATTTTAGAGAACAAGATAGAGAAATTGTTGAATCATTACATAAAATTAAAAAAAAATGATTTTCTCTATTTTGGATAAGCTATTGAAGATACTCTAATTTATCACGTAATATTATATTAATCCAACAAAATCTAATTATTAAACTTAAATATATGTATGATAATAAATCTTTAGTTTCTAAATTAAACACATGTTAATATATCGATGGTGGTGTTATATGAACCTCCTTTGACTTTTAATGCACTAATATAAAAGTAGACCCGATATACTGGGTCCCACCTATTTACTCACATAATGGAGCCATTCATCTCATAGGGGTCCATTTATAATGGGTGTTGTTATATGGATCCTCTTAGGCCATCTTTACCCGTACCACTCATATCAGCTGTCACCTCAGCGTCACATCAGTTTTACCACTACCTTACCACCACCATACCATTTCATC
>LUCG01127280.1:0-21372 GCA_001633085.1 Carthamus tinctorius
CACGTTCACAACCAAAAAGTGGTTCACATTTGAACTTTCCTATATATATATATATATATATCAGTTATAATTAAATAAGGACGATACTATCGTACGACTGTAATAAGTGACTTTAAATACAATGTACCAACCAAGTTTACATACCTGACACGATATTATAAATTGATTATGGTTTTGCCAATTTAACTAATACAGTCGATACACATGACGGTTGGTTTGGTCCGGTACAAAACTCACCCGACTTAATACACAAGACAATGTATACATGATCCGATACAAGACAGTCTATTAAAACATTTACACATATTTAGCGTATTCCAAACCCGATTTTGCTGTAACGTGGGGATCCATAGTGGGTATGGGCAAAGTAGCCCTTACAAAACGGTTCCACTAGCACTCAGATAACCCTCCGAAAAGCTAAGGCATTGTTTGTTTTTTAAGAGATTTGAAGTCTGATTTCACCTCTTAAAAATAAAACAAACAGTCGTAAGTCTACAAACATCTTTAATTTTCAGACTTAAAGAGGTTTTAAACAAACAACCCCTAAATCTCAATTCAGATAGATGCTTTTGATTCTTGACACAAGCCTAACATCTTCTTCACCGGTTCCTGATACACACGTTCTACAACATATTATCGGCTTATATAACAATCTTTCACACCCCCACCATAAATTTATGAAAGTTTTAACTGCAAACAACAATCCACCAACAAAACCACCCTTCTTAACATGCTGCTTCTTCTGTACTTCCCCAGGTACAAGTAATGGGATTCCTGGTGGGTACAAATTCTCCCAATACTCTCTTTAGAATTCACTTTCTTTTTACTCGCAAAAAAAGGCATCTCGAGGGCTCAATCTCATGGAATCTTTCTCTATAAAGGCTTTCGCTTCAACAGCTTTACTGAAAGCGGTTTCTGGGTGATGGCTTATTTGAGCCCTTGCAGCCTCTAAGGAAGCTAAAAGCAGATAACTAGGAACTGGTGCTTTGAAGGCATTGACATGTTCTTTCTTTATCCACAATCTTTCCTGCCATATCTAACATGAAGGATAGTACGTTGTGGGTCGACTGTATGGAAATATCCCCTAAAAAAAGAGCAGAAAGAGGAAAATCTTTGTAAGTGGTCCCCATGAGACTCGTCAATGATCACAGGAATGTTGCGAGACAACTGCTGACATTTTTTGACCTTCAGTATCCAATTCTATTCTCTGATTGCCTTCACCTGCCATTCATACATTATAGAGATAGAAAGTGAGCCCTTTAAAACCTGCATCAATCTTCTTTAGCGCAAGAAAGCAATCTTTGCTTTCACAACAGATTTTGTTTCAGATTTCTAAATTTATCGGATTTATTAATTTGCATTTCACTTTTTGGTTTCCTCAAGTCGTTATTTCACTAATTAACATTTCTTTTTCCCTGATCACTACAACACAGATAAGTTTCATAGGACGCCAAATATGTAAATGAAACCTTGAGGGCACTAGCAAATAAAGGCTAGGCCTTGGGGCTCCTCCATGTAGGTCGCTAGTTTGAGTCTTCTCAAAGCCATTGAGGATTTACGTGGGTGTTATCTTCAGGGCACCATAGGATTGGTTTACAAAAAAAGAGAGTCTAAAATGCCCTAACAGGTTGCTTTACAGAAATTAAGTTTATAGGTTCAAAAAATTGTGAATGGTATTGCAATAAGTTGATAAGAGACACTTATTACTATTACCATATTATAGTACACTTCTATCTACAAGACTCTTGTTTTTACAAGACATTTTCGTATAATGTCATATAAAAAGACTAATAAGACACTTTACATAAGAAGCATCATTGTTTGATCCTGTAAGCTTAAAACCTATAAAACAATCAATTAGGACATTTAGACTTATTCGGCATCTTACAAAACTGTTTTTGTTGTAGTCAGGAATAATGAAGAACACAAACATAGCAAGCAAAGGAACCAAAAGAATAAAACCTCACTTGCCTGTGAAAGAGTGATACAGCAAGCAATGTTGCAACTAATCATTTGCTTGTGATATTGTGATGTTCAAGAATCATCATCATAAGTCATTGTTCCTCTTACTTTATAAAAATATCATAGCAAAATGTTTAAGAATAAAATTCGACGACTTCATTTAAAATTTTAACGAAAAGAAACCAAACAAACCCAATAAATCCCACCTAGTGGTAGGGTCTAGGACCCAAAGAGTAGGAGGTTGTTTTCGTGAAGACCCTCAACTTGCAAAACATAAAAAAGAAACAATAACAGAGAAGGCATCAGGGAGAAATGTGACAGAAATACGTGAAAACAAAGAAGAAAACACAACCAACAAGTAGTAATAGAATAGTAGACATGAAAAGTAAGAAACACAAAGACAACCCTCTAATCGTCTATCATGTCCTCAGAGATGTTTAAGCCAACCACTTAGATGAAAAGAAAAGTAGTTGTTTAGATCAAAACAGGCTTGGACAGCCATTCTCGAAAAAATAGATCCACACAAGAACGGTCCATTATGATTAATGGACGGACAAGATACAGGGCCACGGAAAGAAATTAAAATGAATATAGTTTACCTCAAAAATACAAGCTCTTGCTCTTCTGCTACACCTGAGGCTCTGCAACAACCCACAACCATGAACACTTTAAGCATGCTCGATTGATGATGAAAAAGCAATAACTGATCAGTAAAACGAGTATGAATTACCTACCAGAATTTAGAAAAGCAGACACCATTGTTGATGTAGCGATAGCATAAAAAGCAGAGGATCTTCAGGCTCCAAGAACGACATCCATGAATTTCAGTTTGGGCGTTTGTTCTCTTGCTCTATGCCTCTATCCACCAATTGTTCGAGGAATGTAAGATGCAACGGGTTACCAAAGGAGTGTTAGCCTAGTGGTAAAGACTTGGGCACTACATAGTGGTGAACCCGAGTTCGAACCCTGGGGGACGCATTCTGGAGGTACGGGGGCTTCGACCCCGGGCTGCATGCTTTAGCAGTNCAACGGGTTGGGTTGATTTGTTTTCCATTATTTTTAAACTTAATAAAAATTAATATAATATATAATTACAAAATGATTATATAAATAGCATATTAATCTTAAGAAAAATTTAAAAGATTGTAAATGTTTGATTATATTTGGACTATGCACAAACTGTGATACTCGTTTGACCTTTTAGTCAGGTTTCTTAAATACATCCGATTGATATATTACCAATAGAATGTAACTTAAATTAACCAATTTTATATACAATGGTTAGAACTGCCACAGCTATTTCATTAAAAGACATATATACCACTAAATTAATTATCAAGTTGATTATTTAAGATAAAGAAAAGGTGAATTTGATGGCCCTAATAGATTGTTCAAAAATAATTTATCTTCTATATTCAAAAATATATAAAAATATCAGTATATGTTATACACTTTTAATATAATGTATGAAAAATGACATGACGGTTGGATAAAAAACAGCCCGTTGTGGTGCAATATGTCAAACATACCTTGTGTATGGCAATTTTTCATGCAACAAACAAAAAGGGCAATATGCACAAGAATAATATCAAACTACCATAGTTTTTGAGACAGATAGTTAAATGGAAGTGTTCTATTAGTCATAAGTCTGAAATTCCCATGAATTATGAGAAAACACAGGAAGTTTGCGCACCAAAAACAACGCTACTGAATTGTAATGGTTACTGGTGGCATCAAAGAAGTAAAATATATATTGAAGCTTTACCAAAAATAAAAAATGTTGCTATTCTGAGGGAAGAGTGTAAAATGTTTTTTTTCTTTTCTTTTTGTATAGTCCATTTGTCTTTCTTCATTGATTGTTGATTTGCAAAACAAAGATGATTCACAGAAAACTAAAATATCAACTAAACAGAACAAACCTGTTTTACATGTTGATTTTGTCTTCAGGAGTCGCATTGTTTCCTTTGCTTGTGTAATTTGTCAATGATCCTCCAAGTAACTGCATCAGGGGCTAACCCATTCTTCCTCATTTCTCCTACAATCTGGTAGGCTTCTTTCTTTAGACCCAATTTGCAAGCACCTTCGATCAAAATGTTGTAATTCACAATGTTTGGTCTAACCCCACAATCCACCAATTCATATACGAAATCGCAAGCCTCATCAAACTTCCCTAAACCGCAAAGCCCTTTAATGATGGCTGAATACACAAAATTATCATGAACCCCTGATGGCCAAACAACATCATCCCAAAACACCTTTGCTTCTTCTACCCGATTACATTTACATAATCCATCGATCATGATCGCATGTGTGGTACAGTCAGCAACCACACCACCACCAGCCATGGAGCTAAACACATCCATTGCTTCATTTGCAAGATGGAGTTTAAACAAACCACGAAGAACTACGTTATAAGTTATGGTACTGGGTTGAAAACCCTTTTTGGGCATGATTTTATGTAGCACATCAAGAGCTTCTCTTGTCCTTCCAACACTTAATAATCCACTTATAACTGTAGTAAAGGTCACGATATCAGGAGTGCAACATTTGAACTTTCCCACCACCATATCGTCTAGTACCTTGATCCCCTCTTCAACTTTGCCCATCTTACAGAAGCCATTAATAACCGTGTTGAGAGTAACTACGTCAGGATGACAATTTGTCTCAAGCATGATGACAAGCGTATTGAGAATCTCGGTTGAAGAATCTTTATTCATTCGACATAGAGCTCCTAAATAAATATTGTAAATTCTAGCCTTGTCTACCCCTTCCTTGTTCAACATGACGTCAAGAAGTTTCTTTGCTTTGCCAAGATCATTTTCTTCCAAACATAGACATTCTATCAGAACCTTGTAAGTATTCTCAGAAGGGGAGTAGCCAATTTCAAACCCTTGTTCTAATAACTGATACGCCCTCAAATAGCCACCATTTTTGGCAAGTCCATGCACAATAGAATTGTATGAAACTAAGCTCGGGACACACCCTCGCTTTCTCATCATATAAACAATCCTAGAGGCACCATGATGCCTTTCATATTGACAAAGAGAATCTATCATTTGCGCATAAGCAAAAGCATCGTTCACACTCTTCCCTTGAGGCATCTTTTCAGCAATATCAAAAACTTGTTTAAACAATCCCTCTTGGCATAAACTATAAATTAGATTCGAAAAGGCAGCATGATTAACCAAATGACCATCATCTTCCTCGGCCATTGTTTTCCATAGTTTCTCAATCAATGAGCTCTCAAGCTCAACATCCTTTTTACGAAGAATTCCACGAATCAAGACACTATATGTAAGCGGATTATGCCTTACCCCACATTCAGACATTTCATCGAGCAGCTTATGTGCAAGACTCAGTTCCCCAAGTCTACAATACCCGTTAATCAAAGTAGTATACGAGACCTCGTTAGGACAATGCCCCAAACTCTTCATATGATAGAACAATACGTGCGCAATATGAACCCACGAAAAAGAACAAAGCTGATCGATCAAACGGTTAAAATTGGTCAAGGACGGCACGAAATGAGGCTTCACACCAATAATTCTATGCACAACACGCAAGGTGGCATGAGGGCGTTTCCCCCAATCCAACAACCGCGCAATAATTACGTTACAGGTTCGCTCATCGGGAATAATGCTAGTACCGCTACCAAAAGAGCATGAAAGAGACGAGAGAAAACGACGGTGAGCTTCAGCAAAGCGATTGGAGTCACAGAGAGCGTGGATTATGCTGCTGAGATTTAGCGAATCGAGGCGGTATCCATGGATGCAGAGGTTGTCAACAAGGCGGATTGCTTCATCTACATTGTGATCAATTGCACAGAGCTTGTGGATTCTTTTGGTCCAGTAAGGCCTGTTGGCAACACTTTCTTCAAGCCTTTCTTCATCACAGCTGGTAGTGTGTGTGAAGAAGAGAGAGAAACTTGAATGATTGTAGAGGTGGGATGTAATTAGCCTGCTTCTTAATGGGATTTGTTGTGGAAACATAATAGAATCTACTTAGAAAATCCTCCTGCCAAGATGTGAAGTTTTACATCATGTGGAATTCATGCATCAATCTTTGTTTTCAAGTAACAGTGACATTTTGAGCAATTGCATTGAGTGCAAAGGGGCAGGGATGAGATTATTTTTTATGTTGATTATCTAGGGAAGGACTTTGGCTGTGTATCATTTCTTTTTCTTGGGAGAAGTTCAGGAAAACCTAACCAACTATCCTATTTCTTGAATCTTGAACTATTTTTTTAATGGAAAACCATTCAACTTTCTCGTTTTGAACGCTTAAGTTCTTGAACTACTTTTTTGAATTAAAAAACATTAAATTTTTTATTTTAAATGATTAAGTACTTGAACATTTTTTATAATATAAATAAACCATCAAGATTTTAAAAATTCATTACCGAGGTTTTTTAACAAAAAAGAAAAAAGAACTATATGTAACTAACTACAAAGGTCTTAAAGTAAAAAAGAAACGTAAACCTGTTTTACTGTTTCACAACCCTGCGCATTGAAACCCTCGCAAACAATAATATCACTCCCCTTGCCACTTCCTGTCACCCCATCATTGTCCGTTTTTCACACCGCTTATCACACTGTTAGCCTCCTACCATCGATCTCCCTCTGTTTGATATATTTTTTATCCATCAAAAGAGGGAGGATCAAAAGTTAAAAAAATAAACAGAACAAAAAAGGGAGATAGATGGCAGGGCAACAGAGTGAGAGGTGATACGGAGAATGGACAACGATGGGGCGACGAGCTGGAGTGATAGAAGAGTTTGAGTAGGGTTTGATTAAAGTACGGTTAAGGAACGTTAAAGCTGATTTAGGTTTCTTTTACTTTAATACCTTTCTAGTCGGTTACATGTAGTTTTTCTGGGGTAAAACGATGTAAGTGACCAATTTTTAGAAGTTCGATGGTTTATTTTATTGAAATAAAAAATCAGGTCTTTTCAACTTTTCCCTTTTTTAAAATACCTTATAGTAATTGGATATATACTTGCTACATTAAATTATATATTATATATCAATCAATTGTATTTAATATCAATTTTTTTTGGTTGGTACATGTTGGTATTGGTTTTGTACCAACTTCAAATTACATATATGGAAACTTGTCATTTTGTTTAACTTTTGAATGATAATTTAAATTTACATGTACTTATTATTAATCATATTTAATTAATATATAATTAAATAAGTCGATACCATAGTACATGACTTCAGATACCGTGTACCAACCAAATTTGCATATTTGTTACAAAATTATCAACCGACAATAGTTGTACCAAATTAATTGGTACCGTTGATACACATGTTGACTGGTTTGGTTTGGTACAAACTTGTCACCCCGAGAATTAATACCCTAGGCTAGACAATGTGTATAAGCTGCAATTTTTTATATTTTTTAGGGTGTTGCTAGGTTGTAACATGTTGTTATATCATTGTGAAAGCAAGTTATACGATAGCCATACATGTTGTAATGACCATGTAACATAAAGAACAAGGAATTTGATGCTAATATGGCCAAAAAGTCCATAATATGCATATATGATGCACAACTAGGTTATGTGGCAAAGTCACATATGAGGGTGCGAAGACACTGTCGAGCAAGCTCGAATGCAAGCTAGAAGTTGAGTGAGAAGTTGCATAGCAAGATCGAAATCAAGCTCAATTTTACATGGCAAGTCACGTTCAACTAGCTAGGCGAGTTTGAGTAAGTGCATGCACCAAGGAAAAACTAACAGCAGCTTTGAAGATGCATGCAATATTGGGTTACGGGGTCTTATGAACAGTGGAATTAACTATAACTAGATTCATATGAAACATAATAGTTCGGTTGATATAAATCGTACCTTATTTCAGCAGAAACCTTTTGATGTAGTATTGTAGTGTTAAATCCACCAAATCATTTAGTCCAGTGTCTTGATGATATTCACGCAAACACACTGAACCTAATAATCGTCAAACGATTATGATTAGAATCTTTAAATAAATAATAATTAAATCTTATTTAATTATAACCAACTAAATTCTTAAACCCTTTTAGTTGTCTATATTCTTCATCCTAATATGTATGTGATGCATTGGTATTTAATCATGTTGGAATACTAATGCATCATATATATAATCATAACCGAAAAGTGTCATCTAGTACAACATCATCATTACCCAAATTATATAGTTTGGTGATTCATCCAATCAAAAAACTCGTGGACTAACCACAAGGGTAGTGGCGTACTAGCAAAAGGCCTAAGGGGATGTGGTGGAATATCCCATCCACCCGGGTTCGAGTCCAGACATTAGCATCTTGTGGCTAGACTTAGTCTCAGATGGCTGTAACTTTATTTCCAAATTGCCAAGGATGTAGTCTAGGCGAAGCCTGGATGAACCTTTTCCAAAAGAAAAAAAACTCGTGGCCAATGCTATGTTGAACATTTCATTTTTAACTGATTCCTAAATGCCCATATTCGAACATGAAACATGGTTTGTGTCATTCTCGATATATGAAATCTATGTTTTTTTAATCTCCATATAGATTGAATAGATAATTGATACCAATATCACCTATCATCTATATGAGCATGCATACTTTTTTTTTTGCATCTTATTCCATCTAGGGCCCAGTGGCATTACTCTGAT
Source organism: Carthamus tinctorius (assembly GCA_001633085.1). Taxonomy (NCBI): domain Eukaryota; kingdom Viridiplantae; phylum Streptophyta; class Magnoliopsida; order Asterales; family Asteraceae; genus Carthamus; species Carthamus tinctorius. The sequence continues at coordinate 8,601 of LUCG01127280.1, forward strand.
CATACATGCCCTCTCTTTATCTTTGATAATACATGTCTCATCTCATGTATTATCAAACAGTCGGTGACTATTATGTGACTCGGTCACGATGTGATTAAGGTGTGTGGATTTACTATACTAGACTTCATAGTTCATATCATCAAGTCAAATGATGTTATCTTACTGTGATCACATGAGAAAAACTTATGAGATTCATATCATATCATATGCAATGTTGTCATATTGAGTCATGCCCGATATATAAGATATCCATCTTGTACTCATATGTGAATTCTATATCTCCCATACGAATCCTGGCATTTATAGTTGTTACCATATTACTTCAACCTTAGGCTTGAGCCCTGAAGTAGTATTTAACTAGTGACATTTAGAATAAGTAGTCTAAAATTATTCTTATATTTGTATAGAACACTAAATCAAAATATAAATATAATAACCGGGAAATACCTTTTATCAATCATAACTCAATGTTTATAATCATCTAATGGTTGGTTTTTGGGCATATCACTAACACGTAAAATCACATAAGCCTCTATTCGGTGCGACGTAGATCAATTAAAAGTACAACGTAGTATAGACTAAAGTCAATGTTCAATAGCTTATTTAAACACTTATCAGTACAAATTATTTATGTATATATGTACGAAAGTGATGTGATTTCAGCTGCATAACCATTTATGGATGGATATGTTACAACAATATGTGGTATATGCTACTATGCTCTGAAAAGTCAAAATAACAAGTTGATATGTTTAATGTCGTATACTTTACAAGACATGTTTGAAAAACGTTATAGCACGAATACTGTGAATAACGAACTTATTAGCTGATCAATGATCTGTATACCAAGGAAAGGCAAATACATTAAGGAAAGGCAAGGTCGCTGATGACCAAGGAAAGGGTAAGTTGTGTACAAGACTTTATTAAGCTGGTTTTTTGATGCATGCGTCATTAAACACACACACAATAAATTTAAATTTATAAACCTAACTTAAAGCGTAAGTTGGGATCAATGGTTAAGATAATACTTGGTATTAGATCAAATGGTAACGGGTGGGGGTAGTGTTTGTCCAAAATTAAATGGTTCTGGGTTCGAAGCTTGGCGCGCTCCCATAGCCACAACCGTTGAGTGAGTCAGGTATGCCCCCCCACGTTACGGAATTGGCAGACGATTGTAGGTCGGTCGGGGTTGCCGGTGTCAACCTTTTGTCCAAAATACTTTGTATTAAATCGGATGCAATCGTGTAACTTAGATATGCCACTCAATTTATCGATTCAATCGCTACCTTAAACCGAAAATCTACTTATTACTTGGAAATATTATTGAGCTTGAGAGTTGCATTAAACAGCTAAAAATTAAAGCTTCGTAACTAAACAAAGAAAGCAATCACCATAACACCCTTTTGAAATCGAATGCCAAAACAAACATCTCAATAAGACCAACCATGAATATATAAATTCGAAACCTCAAGAAACTAAACCAGAGCAATTACATATTAGGAAAACTTAAGAAAATCAAACCTGATTCTGAACCTAAAATCACAATTAAACAAATATGTTTTGCCTAATTGAAGAGATTTAAAAGCTTAACAAAATAACCTGTTGGATGCAAGCAGCAAAATGCTTGAAACCCAGAAAATTACAGCAACTGTCTCGATGGTTTCTTCAATGTTCCCCCAAACTCCCAAGGGGGCTATGGCCTTTTTTTTAATAACCCAAGATAAAAAACAAGCCTTCACCTCTTTTTTCTTTCTTATTTCAAACTAAAAGCCCAAACATCTAAGGCCCACTTATTAATTTAAAATCTTTTTCTTAAATAGAGATTAGGGGGCCCGAAAACCAAAAACCCGATCGGGTTTCGGTGGAATTTGGAGGCCCCGATATCAAAAATATTTGGGGGTTTGGGTTTTCGGGTCGGATATTCGGGTCATCCGAGTTTTTTTCCCCTGTTTCAAAGTTCAAAATACAAAATACGAAAACCAAAGATAACAATCTAAAACTAAGGATTCAAATTAATGTACAAAGTCTAAGATACCATCTTCAAGATTTGAAATACCAAAATACCAAGTCTAAATGTCTAATACCAAATTACTAAATTGTAAATACCAAGTCTAAATGTCTAAGCATCGAGATTTTGTTTTAAGTCAAAAAAATGAGTTATTTATTTATTTATTTTTGGAAGAAATTAATCGGCAATTTTATAAAGAAAAGAACAAGCAAAGACCAACACCAACGTCAAGATCCAACAGCAAACATAAACATAAAATTAAATTAAAATAAACATAAACATCTGGTGTTAAAAACTAAAAAAAGTTTAAAGTTAAAGGATGAGTTAGGTAAATATAATTTTTTCGGACATGTTTTTCGGGTTTCGGGTGAACGATTTTCACAGCCAACCCGACCCCGATCAACTATCGGATAATTCGGTTTTCGAGGAATCGGGGCTTAGGGATTTCGGGTTCGTTTTTTTCCTTTTTTTGTGCCTATTTTCAGGTCGGGACGGGTTGGGGATTTCAGGTTTCGGGTTTTTTGCTCACCCCTAATAGAGATGGCCAAATGAATTCGATCTAGGGACTAGGGTCAGTAGAGGACCGGCTACGAGACTGACTTGGGACCGTCGGTTACGGCCTTGTTATGATATTCCATCGGAAAAAACCTCGCTCTGGGAATGGTTATGGGACCGACTTGTTTTTTTATTTAAAAATTATATTTTTAAGTAAGTTTTTTAAAGTATTTGATTGAGGAGCAAAATGTAATTTTAAGTGGGTTATATTTAAAAAAACGTATTTTTTAATGTATTTGATTGATTATATGAAATATTTTAAAGTATATATGATTAATAAAAAAATTATAACAAAAAACGTATTCCTTTTAATGTATTTAATTGGCTCAATTATGATAAAAACATATTTATTAATGAACTTGATTGAACAAATTCTTCAAAAAGTACTTTTTATATGTTAAAAATCAATTTAATAAAAATTAAAAAAATCTGGACCAATTTGGGCCCAGATAACCGGACCTTGTAAACTTAGTCGGGTCGAAGTATTTTTGGTTGGGGACCAGTTATGACACACCCTATTTGGGTCTAGGACTAGTTTCACGCCACCTCTATTTTCAAACCCGAAAACAAGTAGATAGATGTTATTATGACTTGTACCTCCAGCTTTTATTTTTCGCCAACATGCTTTATCCTACTTCAACGGCAATTTCGGCTTAGATGTGGCTCGATTTCGCAAACACGAACCTCTAGTTCCGTGTGTTGTCTTTTCCAAAGAATCTTGAATCACTTAAATATTTCTTTTTTCTCTTTTTCACTCCAAAGTGTTTCAAACTTATAAAATACAAAAACACATCAATATTGTTCAATTTATCAATTTAGTTCATTAAAGAGAAATGATTATCCAAAAAAAAAAGTAGAATTTAACCATCTGTTATACATTCTGTATAGTATAGGGACCTCTCTGTAAATATTCTGTCTATATAATACTGTTAATACACGCAACCCTAATCAAGGGTTTTCCACATATTCTCACATGATATAAGAGCCACAAAAGAAAAAAACCCTATTTTTTTTCTTTTTTCAGCCGCCGCCTAAGGCTGCCTTCACCGGCCATCCTCGCCGGTTATCTCCGTTGCTTCTTCCATCGATAATCACCACCCACCACTGATTCGTTCCTGCTGATCGCCGCCAACCACCGTGCGCTGTCCCTTGCTGATCGCCGCCAACCACCGTGCGTTGTCCTTGCTGCCGGTCCTTGCTGCTGCAATTTTACACGTTATGTTATTGAGTTTGATGATTTCACTAATTTAATTTTGTTCGGTATAATAACATACACAAGTACACATACTTAGAAGTTGTCTAAGTCATTTCATTTTGCTTTTAAGTTTTAATTATTGTTCAGATATTTTCGTTGCATTTGTCTAAAGTTAGTATTAATGATTATTAGATGGTGGCTAAGACCGAATAAGATGTCACAATCCGTTTGAAGTTGAGGATGTGATTGTTCTAAACCTTCATTTTCTTAATTTGATACATGCTAGCATTAACATGCTACAAATTTTGCAAGGGATATTTTTGTTACTTTTTAGACACGCTACGTGCGATGATGATCAATAAAGCAAAGTAGTTAAGATGGCAAACACATAAAGTTATTGGCGGGGTTTTCTTTGACCCTATTTAAAAGCTCATCTCAACATCATTTCAGTTATTTGACAAGTAAAACTCAGTAATGTCATTTATAAGGTCGCCTCAAAACTCGATGGACGTGTCGAATTCTCGTGCTTCACTAAACTCGTTGGCTAAAAAATTCAAATAAATGTTATTTAGAAGGTGATTTATGTTATGGTATGCAAATAAATGTTAAGGTACAACCATTACCAAAGAGTTTGGTCCCATTTAATGTGTGTAATGATAGAGTGTTGCCCTACACTAATCAGAGCTTTAAATGTTTTGGATCATTGAGTCAAGTGGTCATAACCAATAATTTATAATAATTATTTGGTTTTTTAAGTTAATGTCAAAAGTCTATAAAAATCCAATTATAAACATTGTAATTCCTTTGAATTTTAATAAATAATGCATATGGATAATTATTCAACATAATCTTGCCAACTACAAAATCATTGCTTTTCTTACATTATTATATATAGCCTGTATATATTAATTTTCTTTGGATACGCCCCCATGCCGGATGGACATTTGAGTTGCTTACGGGTTGGGTAAATCGGGTTGAAGGCATTTGAATAGTCCAACCCAATATTAACGGTTTTGAAAAATGTCAACTTAACCCAACCCAACCCGTTTGGGTTGGTCAGGTTGTGTTTGTCAGGTTGTGTTTAAACAAAGTAAAAACAACATTGAAAATTTAAAACTAAGAAAATATTTCTTTGAAATACGATTGATTATTCAAAAGAATATACGAGTTCATCGAATATCTAGGTATCACATATAATTTTCCAATGATATCATCTTATGAGTTCCATTTACTCTTTATTATCGAGTTGTTTTGGGTAACTTATATATATTAAGGAGAAATACAAATAATATTTAAAAAGTTGCTAAAACTTTTATCGGACCGGTCGCGTTACTTTGTGCCTAACTCGATTTCAACCCAATAGATTCGGGTTGCCAACTTGTGTATCATTATATGTCGGGTTACATCGGGTTGATTTGCTTTGGATGTTTTTTAGGTTGGTCAGGTTGGTCGTTTTAATGATAGTTTCTCAAATAAGTGGACTGTAAGAGAGACTCAAACTTCATTAATTTCACATACCTTACGATGAAAAACGTTAAGTTGAATTTGCACATAATAAGTTCACATGAAAAATATTGAATATGTAGATACATGAAAACAATGAATATACACATTTTTAAGATTAAAAACATAGGAACCACACATATCTTGAGTAACATTCACTAATCTTCACAAAAGAACCTATTACACATTCATAAAAAAAAAAATACCAAAACTTCACGTATCTTTACATACGCACATATATAAATACATAAAAAGAGAGGGAAAAGTTGAACTGAAATCATAAATACTTTTAGAACCTAAAAATTAATTATTTATGTTTTTATTCATGATATGTGTTTATCACCATCAACTTAATCAACTTAGTTTATCTACATATTTGGAAATGGGGTAATTATTATATAACACAATACTCTTACATAGGAATAGGATACCCCCCCTATTTAGAAAGTGAGTTGTATTAACCACAAATATAATTGCTTTAGTATTATGCATTTTATGGAGATACAATAATTAAAACCATATCTCTCTTCACTCTTCCATTATACTTGCACATCATTTATGGGTTACCACTCTATAATTGCATCTATGGATTTCTTTTTATTTTCTTTTTGAAGAAAAGAGGAACTTATTAAGGGTTGTTTGGTTTTTAAAAGTTACCTCTTAAGTCTGAAAATTAAATGGTTTGCAGATTTAAAACCGTTTGTTTTATTTTTAGGAAAAAGCCTGAAAACTTCCTATCGTCTTTTAAATTTTTAAGAGGTGCACCATCCACCTCTTATTTTTTAGATGTGAACTTAGACTTCAGATTTCAGACCTTTTAAAAAACAAACGACACCTAAGTCATACACAAAAGTTTCCAAGAGGAGGATACAGAATAACATTGTAGCAATTAACTACATACAAGAGATTAGAGCCATCAAATAGGCAGCCTTATATGCTTGCTTTCGAACATACTTAACATATACATATACATATATTGATATACATATACATATACATGTATGTATCACTTGAGTCTTTGGAGTTTCATGTTGGCAACTTTTAATAAAGTTTCCAACTTTAAGTTGATTGTGGTATGTTCCACTCCCTAGTCCCTCCTAGCACCTATATGGATTGTTGGTTGTTTCATTACTTTAGTGGTATCATGTCATGACGAAGGATCATATGTCAAGTTGAGTTGATGATGAAAAGTGTGACAAGTGGATCTACACTAGTTGATATCTACATACCCTTTCATGAGTTGCGTTTTAGAAGAGAATTGATCTGGTGCATCTCGATGCATCTTATCTTGGTGCATCTCATCCGTGTGTGCATCCATTTCTCATCTAGCGATTGATAACTACTTCTCATGAAAACATCAACTTCTCATCGGAACTCAACTCATCATGTCGTATAGTAAAAAGAATATGTTTATATTATATTTATATATTTCTAGGGTCGGATTATAGTGAAAAAAATATAGTGAGAAATGTAAGAAGGGATTTCCACTCTTAGATCAATCCAAATTGAAGGTCAATATAGTGGAGATACACTGACAAGCACCAGATCAATTCCCAAGAGAAACACAACTTATGGGTGCGATGAGATTAAAAATGATCAAGGGTCCAAATCATGAGTAATAGGATAGGGAACTATGAAAGAAAGGCAAAGACATGGAAAGTTAGGGTAGTCCTATATATGAGTAATAGGATAGGGAGCACTCCGCTACCCTCATTAGGATAACAACCTCCTAACTACTCTGAGTTAAGCAACTAATGGACAGAGTGATAAAAATTTCTTGGCTTTCTATAGCAATTCGAATTAATTCCGATGATTAGAGGTAAAAAAAGAAGTTAATTTTAATCTCACGTCTACCTTAGTTGACTTTTTATTTTATTTTTAATTCAAAAAAATTTACCCCCTTAGCTAAAATCACTAGTACAAACATTTGCGACGGTCAAAAACTGTGGCCATAGGCCTTTAGCCACAGTTTTTCACTTTTATCAAACCGTAGCCTATTCTCCCGTGACCATTGATACACTTTTGGTCACGTTTAAAATGTGTCACCATATCAAATGAAAAACCATAGCCATAGTTTAAAAACCGTAGCTATAAGCATATCCAATTTTTATGGTATTAGAGCATTTTACCTATAACCGTGGCCATAAAGTACTTATCGCCACATAAGCTCACATTAAACATGATCTTTAGTTATCTTTTGGTCACACAATATAAAGAAAAGCATGACAAAAAACTACCTATAGCCACATAATTTGTTTTTAACGTAGCCGATGATTGTTCTATAATCATGTATATTTGTTTTAACATGGGCAAAACTCGAACTTGAGACTTCATCTTTGATAAGGAATGGACCAACCACCAGGGCAATATTGATTTGTTAAAAGTACCTCATTAAATATTACAAAACATGGCCAAATTCATGACATATAGTTACACTTAATTTTTAGAAACGTGACTATAGGTACTTTTTGGTCATACAAATAATAAACAATGACAAATTCAAGACATATAGTTACACTTGTATTTTAGAAGCGTGTGTATTAAATAGCTTTTGGTCATGCGAAATATTAAAAAGCATGACATTAAACTATTTATTAGTCACACGATTGATTATGTAGAATCGTAGCTATTAGTCAGGTTTTTGTGACAACAAAATTATTTTAATCATGGTTTTAGTTATATAATAGCTACACACATTTCATATTAACTGTGACGAAATCATCACATATTGTCACGCTTCATACTATAAACTGTGGTTATTGGTTATCTTCTTGTCACACAAAATAATAAAACCATGGCTACAAACACCCGTGACTTTTAGCTACGTTTTACAAATTTCCATGGCTATATATGTATTCTCTTTGGTCACGAAAAAATGACTTCATGAGGCCATATGTTATCTATGGTCACAAATAATAATTGTCACAACATAAAACCAAGGTTTAGAGAAAAAAGGTGACTATATATATGTCTATGGCCACAGTTTTTAATTGTTACCTGCCACGACAAAAAATTTATGGCCATACGAACAATTTAGTCACGGTTTTGTTTAAACCATGACATTATGTTTAAGCATGTTTTCTAATGGTCATGGTTATTGAGTTACATCATGGCTAAAACAATACTCCAATTTTATTTATGGCTTTTAGTCACGGTTCTAGACCTAACCTTGACTAACATGAATTTCAAAATCGCGGCAAAAAAGCATGTTTGTACTAGTGAATTATTAATTAAGGCAATAGATTTATCATCTAATTGGAGAGTCACGGTGGTAGGTCGAGCTTTACACATGCCTAAAGTGTTAAAAACAAATAAAGGTATTAGATTTATGTTGGCACCTAAGTTACATAAAGCCTTTCCGATCTCCTTCCTCCTACTGACATAGGATTGTAAAACTTTCAGGATCTTTCAGTTTAAGGGGAAATTTGTTTTAAAACAAGGCAGTACACCCCTCGGTCATAACTACAGTCTCATATTCAGTTAACTTTTCATTTTTATGTAGAATGTTCTTTCAATCTTTGCATAACTTGTCATTTGTTCAATGACTTCTACCAAAGGTATGTTTATATGTAATTATTTAAAAACATCAAAAAAAAAATTAGATTGTAATTCATCCCTTTGATTCCTCAACCTTCGGGGTTAAGGAATATAAGGAGGGATTAAAGTTGGAGGTGTAGTCTTTTGATGAATGGGTGCTAGAAAAATAATGTGAAACTGGTTCCACCTCTGTTTAAGGTACATGCTTCAGAATGATGTTAGTGGGTATTGTAGGACTGCCACCAGATTGTGATACATCCAGGCAATACTTTCTTGAGGTCTTTGGGACTTTCTTCGATTCAATGGGCAACAATAGTGGAAAATCTAACTTTACAAGAATATTTGTGCTCAATGTGGCCCATCTTTGGTCTTGGGTCCAGTGGTATCACATGGTTGTTCTGAAGGTGTTGTAACTTGGTGTTGTATTAATAGAAGACGATGATGCAAAGTTCTTTACGGGCTCCACTTTGTTTGGCTTTCTGACTCTCTTTGTATGTTTTCTTTTAACTCATTTCCACACCTTAAATTTACAATCTGAACATGCTCTTAAGCTATCTCTAGGCATTTTGTGTCACTAGGTAGGGATTTTGCTAGTCTATTCCTTATCTCCAAAGCCATTTGTCCCATCTAGGTTTCTTGATTTCTAAAGCCATGTGAACTAACTATATTGTGAATGTTGAATAAGCATCTACTTCTTCTACTCCAACTACTTTTCTAGGTACAATGGCATGCGGGTTAACGAAGCTTTAATTCTTGATCTATCAATGTTGAATCTATCTTTTTCCTTTGAATGTTCTTAGATCCCTAAAAGCATTCTCTTCAAAACAGTTCATGACCTCTTATTTCTTGATCTTAAAGGTGAATCAAGATTCCAGAGGTCTTTAGAACTGACAATAGCTTTAGTGGAACATTTTGTCTTTGTCCTCAACTATTGTGATACTGATACCCTTTTTGGAATTACACTAAACTGACAGATCGGATTGGAACTAAAGAAACAATAAGATAAAGCTCTCTCGTCCCTGATCATATCATCTTTTATGATCTTATCTAAAGTGCATTTTTTTCATCTTCTTAGTAAATGCATTTCACTTTCATTATTTCTAACCGTACATCAAGGAATGAAGTCCGTTTGGAATACTTTACCCCATCATAGTCCTGAAAAAGATCTCTCAAAACGATGAGACAATGTATTTTACCAAGTCCATTTAGTGATAAATGCTAAGTTCTATTAATGTATATACTTATCCACTGAGCATGTTTAGTGATCATTGAGAGTTTTTGTTTTAACAGCTTAGAACTTAGAGCCACTTGTTAAAACAACATTCATATCAAAAGGGTTTCAACGATGTTGAAGAAGTAGCTTAAGAAATTGATAGTCGAGTTATGATCTGTAACCGCATTTCAATGATACAAAGTTATATACCAGATACGTGAACTCTATCCAAGTTATCAACAATACTTGAGGTAGTCCTCAACGACTACTCCCTTTCTGGATCAATATCTTGCGCACCAAGTTATTTGTCTTATCCTCTCATGCACAAAAGTCTACCTCATGCTTTATTTTGACATAAGATACAATATCGATTACTTTACTGTTCCCTACTGTTCACCAACTCTTTAAAGCATTATTCGCATGTGGCCAAAGTTTGTTTTGCCAAACGGACAAGGATATGCATTTCACCCATCCCTCAACACGCAGGTTGTACCTGTTGTGGTGCATTAAATGCTTAGGGTAATAATAGCTAAGACAAAGCATTTCTCAAAGATACTTCTAATCCTAGTTATTCTCTCTTCTCTCTTATTCTTACTTCTTTGTGCAAGAAAACTGTGTGATTCCTACTTCGATCTTTAGAGATTATTTGTGCTCTAAATTCAAAATAAGATTGTTTAGATTAGGCACCTTCCTAACTAGTTTTGCAACAATTTGTAAATTTGTGTGTTAATTTTATTTTTTTAATCAATAAATATAATTTAAAAGTGAATATAATTACGTTTGTTTTCAACCCCCTTCTACAAAGTGTGTTAGACTTGCTGATCACCCTCGGAAGTTGGAACCAACGTGTACAAGGTTGTTAAAATAGCGATCCTGATCGTAGGATCGTACAATCCTACGATCCCACCTCGAAAAATCTTGTCGGATCGCATACGGGATCGTAATCGGTAGGATCGTAGGATCGTATAGCGATCCGATCCTACCTGCTTCTTTTTTTTTCTTCAAAATCGACAAAGTACAAAGAGAGGATTGCATACAATCTTATGACTCACAATATATCTTTGTTCTCTCTGTGAACCACCACCGATACTGTTTTTTGTGTGAACTAGAACGACCACACCAACCATTTTACTTGTACAGATTTGCAGATATGTTAATGGTTGATTGTCATTTTGATTTTGGTGTTTGAAATTTGAATAAAAGGTGAAATCGTCGAGAGGAAGTCAATGAAAGATATAATGGAGGTCATTGAAGGAGAATAGGGGGGGAAGGAAAGGAGAAGGCAATGGAGGTCATTGAAGGAGAATAGGGAGGGGGAAAGAAGGGAGAAGGAAGAAGATGGAAAAGATGGGTTCGGGAAAACGGTGGAGGATAGGACTTTGGGGTGGTAGGTGGCAGTTGGCTAGTTGGCTACTCCACACATAAATTATGTACTATCTAAGTTATAATGATCAATAACATATATCTAATGGTTTTCTAAAATATTAAAAAGAAAATAAATATGTTAAATTACCAAAACACCCTTGATCTAAGAGGTTTTGTTAACAAAACTAGCGGAAAGACGAAAAGAGAAACAAAATAAAAACCACGAGAATGAAAAATGATATTTTGATTAAATTAAATAAATCAAGAGAATGGTGAAGTTGATAATAATCTCTCGTTCTAATTTTTAGACATAGAGAAAGTCAGAGATTTGTTAAACAAAAGATGTGAGGGAGGATTTTATGATAAAACATTATAGCATATAAAAAATTAGTGAGTTGTGGTAGGATCTTACGATCCCGATCTCGATCTTACGATCCGATCTTGCAAAGACGAAAACAATCTTATGTAAGATCTCGATCTTGATAACCTTGAACGTGTATACTATTGAAGATGAAGGTGTCATATTGAAAATTGGACTGGTGAAGAGATAGCTAATTCAACTTAAATATACCAAGGTTCCACCATTAATTTCATGAATTGATTCAAAGAAATTATGAAATGAGTTCAAATGAAGTTAATCATCAACTCCACTCCGACTTGGTTGAAGATATTTGGTCGAATCAGGATTACCAGTAATCTATACTACTGTTTATTATTTTGATTTATTTTTATTAAGATGAATATTATCACACTTTTTTATTGAAGCATAAAATCTTATTTATGTATTTATTGTTTTTAAATATGTTAACAAAATATATAATTTTTTTCATAAATATTGGTTTACAACTTTTATAAGGTTTAGAAATGAACACTTATATACAAGTGTATGTATATATATATAGAGAGAGAGAGAGATAGAGTAAAGATCAAATGTGAACTCAATTTTGGTTGTGTATATGAGACGAATCCCAGCCACTCATCCGGTCAATAAAGACGGCTTTGACCGCCCCCCCCCCTTTAATAATCTCCACNACCGAAGATGTGTGGTTGAGATTTGTCCTCATGTTCACAACCAAAATTAAGTTCACATTTGAACCTGACCGTGTGTGTATATATATATATATAGTATTAGGTTCAAATGAGAAGTGCTAAAAAATGAGAAGTAGAGANTGCTTTTGACCAGGTCACCCTCCTTGAATCGTCTCCACCTTCCATGAATCGCGTCAATCCTCCGTGATCGCGTCCACCGTAACCGGCCAAAGCCGCCTTTAATGACCGGATGAGTAGTGGAGATCACATTTCTACTTCTCATTTTTTAGCACTTCTCATTTGCACATTTCTCTCTCTTTCTGCATATATATATATATATATAGAGAGAGAGAGAGAGAGAAGAGAA
>LUCG01127346.1:0-20280 GCA_001633085.1 Carthamus tinctorius
TGTTTATAGTCCCCTAAGGGATGATGAAACATGGTGTTTCATGGAGTTTGGTGGAAATTGGTCGAGGGTAGCCGTGCCTTTTTGACGAAGAGGTCGGGTAGACTTCAGAACCCATTTTCGGGTTAAGTTTTGATGTGTTATATTTGTTNATACTATGTATAGCTTTTCACTATGTGCATGTATGTATGTGTACCAATGGTTCAGTTTAGTATATGTATGTATGTGATTGTCAGTTGTTCAGTTTAAGGGACAGCCTCATGCCCTTTGTGAGTTGAGGAAAGGGACAACCCCGTGCCCTTGATGAGTCGAGGAGTTCAGTTCCGTTCTCATGGAGACGGTGTTCAGTTATAACCAGTTATTTGTTTGTGTTTAGTGTTTTCAGTTGATTCAGTTTGGTGAGTTATGTTCAGTAAGCACATGTTATGTGTATGTATATATGTTATGGCGACTGGTTATGTGTAGTATATGCTCACTAAGCTTTTCGCTTACCCGTTGTCCTTTACTCTTTTCAGGTAGCAAGCCCCGGCTTGACTCTTGGCATAGGCAGACAGTTCCAAAAGACAATTTCCTTGTTTTGTTTTAAACATCTTAGAATTTTTGTTCTTGCACAGTTATGGATTGAAATGATTCAGTAATGAAGTTTTTGGACATCTTGTTAAAATTTGGATACTTTTGAAATGTTATTTAAATATTCAGAGTTTTTGAAAATTGGTGTTACACTTATATTTTAGAAGGTGGCGTATAGTTAACATCACCATTGTAGAACTTGATAAATTTGGTTTTTGCTTCAGTATTTGCAATTGTTAGAAGTATTTGTTAATTCAAACTATATTATCTTTTTGCTTTCTTTGTAGTTTATTTGTAGTTTCCTTGTAGTTTCCAACAAAGTGGTATCAGAGCTAGGTTCCTTCAAATAACTGCGTGTTTGATTTTTTTTCTGAAAATGGCTGCAAACTCGAATTCTGGCGCGCTCAACGTATCTCAGCCGCAAATACCCATTTTCAAAGGAGACTCTTATGAATTCAGGAGCATTAAGACGAAGACCTTGTTCATGTCACAAGATCTATGGGAATTGGTTGAGTCTCGCTATGTAGAAGCCAGTGATACAAAGGAAAAATCAGAAACGTGATGCAAAGGCTCTTTTTTTCATTCAGCAGGCGCTGGACGAGAGCATCTTCTCAAGAATAGCTGCAGCCACAACCTCGAAACAAGCATGGTCAATCCTTAAAACAGAATTTCAAGGATCTACGAAGGTGATCACTATCAAACTTCAGTCTTTGAGACGTGAGTTCGAAACTTTCAGCATGAATAACAAAGAATCGGTTCAAGCATATTTGGGAAGAGTCGCTGCATTCGTGAACCATATGAGATCTTAAGGAGAGAAGATCACCGATGAAACTGTGGTAGATAAGGTCTTAAGAAGCTTAACTCCCTCCTTCGATCCTGTAGTTGCCGCTATTAAAGAGTCAAAAGATTTCTCAACGTTTTCTTTCGATGAGCTAATGGGATCTCTTCAAGCGCATGAAGCAAGAATTAACATGCCATCAACAAGAGACGAAGAGAAGGCCTTTCAAATGAAGGCGGAGCCAGAATACTCTGATCGCATGAGAGGAAACTACTAGAACCAAGGCAGAGGAAGTTATCGAGGTCGACGCAGAGGCCGAAACAGAAATGTCAACACTTATGTACAATGCTCACAGTGCAAGAAATATGGGCATTTTGACAACGACTGTTGGTACAAATCAGAGGAGGCTAAGTTTACGGAAGAATATGATGACGATGCATTTCTCTTCATGGCATCGTCAAACCTTGATGAGTCAAGTAACAAAGTATGGTACGTTGACAGCGGATGTTCGAATCATATGACAGGCGATAAACTGAAGTTTAAAGTACTTGAGGAGTCAATTCAATCACAAGTTCGACTTGGAGATAATAAAGCACTTTAGATCGAAGGACGGGGAACGACAGTGGTCACGATAGGTAACAAAACAAAGCTCATTAAGGATGTTCATTTTGCACCTTCTTTAGCTCACAATTTAATTAGCGTGGGGCAACTTTTGGAATATGGATGTTCAGTGTTATTTGACGATAACAAATGTGTTATAAAGGATAAAGCAACATGTAACATTCTTGAAACTTCCTATATGACACAAAACAGAATGTTCCCACTTAACTTCGATGAGGATAAAGAGGTCGCATTAGTTAACAAAGCGTTTGCAGATAATGAGCTTTGGCACCTCCGGTACGGCCATCTTAACATCGCTGGTCTACAATTGCTGAAAAGGAAAGACATGGTCAAAGATCTCCCCGACATCACACCGCTCGAGAAAGTCTGTGAAGGATGTGTTCTTGGGAAGCAAATAAAGAAGCCATTTCCAGTAGGGAAGTCCAAACGTGCGAGTAAGATATTGGAGCTCATTCATGCTGATCTGTGTGGACCGATGAGAACAGATTTCATTATCAGGAAGCAAGTATTTCTTATTATTTATAGATGACTACAACATGATGTGTTGGGTTTATTTTTTGCAGCGTAAGTCTGAAGCATTTGAGCATTTCAAGCGATTCAAAGCCTCGATGAAAAAACAAACAGGGGAAGTCATAAAATCACTTCGAACAGATCGTGGTGGTGAATTTCTCTCGAAAGAATTTACTAATTTTTATGATGAACAGGGCATCAAAAGGGAACTTACAGCGCCATACACTCCGGAGCAGAATGGTGTGACAGAACGAAAGAATCGGACGGTGGTAGAGATGGCACGGTCGATGCTAAAAGAGATAAGGTTACCAAACTCCTTTTGGGCTGAAGGAGTCGCCACTGCAGTTTATCTTCTAAATATTTCTCCAACAAAAGCAGTTTGGGATCAAACACCATACGAGGCGCTGAACGGAATTAAACCTTCGGTAAAGCACTTGCGTATTTTTGGTTGCATTGGTTATGCATTGAATACATTGGAAATGCATAAGCTGAAAGAAAAGTCAAACAAATGCATTTTTATTAGATATTGTACCAAATCGAAAGCTTACCGACTCTATTATCCTCGAAGTGAGAAGATTGTTATCACTAGAGATGTCACGTTTGATGAGGAAGGTAGCTGGAAATGGGGAGAAAATTTCACAGAATCAAGTATGCAACTTGAATTAATTGAACTAGTGGAAGAGAGGGTGAACCCAACAGCTCTGAATAGCTTAGAAACTCTACACCAACAACAGTCGAGACATCAAACCTGGACACTTCACTATCGGAGACCCCTTCAGGTGATCTTTCTGATGACCCTACTGATGATCCAAGTCAGCCACAAGACTTACGGAGAAGCGAACGAGGCAGAATCCTACAACATTGATTCCCGATCGAAGGAGAATCGTCATCTTCATTGGCGTTGTTTGCTGGAGATCCATCAAGTGTTGAAGAAGCTATGAAACAACAAGAATGAAAGGAAGCTATGGAAAGTAAGCTACGATCCATCGAAAAGAATCAGACGTGGGAACTGGTTAATCTTCCGGAAGGTAAAAATGTAACTGGCTTGAAATGGATTTTTAAAACAAAGTTCTTAGCAAATGGAAGCATTCAGAAGTGCAAAGCAAGGCTGGTGGTAAGAGGCTACGCTCAACAGCACGAAATAGATTATGAAGAAACGTTCTCGCTGGTTGCTCGATTTAAAACAGTTCGAGTTATATTGGCACTTGTGGCTCAAAAACGATGGAAATTATTCCAATTTGATGTCAAATCGACCTTTCTAAATGGCGATTTAGAAGAGGAAGTCTACGTGTCCCAACCACCGGGATTCGAGAAACCAACCGCCAAAGATAAAGTGTTCCGCCTTAAGAAAGCCCTTTACGGATTGAAGCAGGCGCCTCGAGCGTGGTACAGTAAGATAGATGGTTTTTTCACAAGAATGGATTCGAAAGTAGCATGCACGAGCCAACTTTATATCTAAAAAATCAACGTGGAGATAATTTCATTATAGTAAGCTTGTACGTCGATGATATGATCTATACGGGATCTTCATTGAAGCTCATATCGGAATTTAAAGAGTCCATGAAGCGTGTGTTTGACATGACCGATCTCAGAGAATTGAAGTACTTTCTGGGGCTAGAAGTGAGTCAAACAGATGGTGGTATATTTATGTCACAAAGGAAGTTTGTTAAAGATACACTAGAAAGATTCAACATGCTGAATTGCAAGGTTGCCAACACCCCAATGAACACAAATGAGAAGTTGAGGTCACTTGATGAAACAAGGAAAGCAGATGGAAGCTTGTACATGAGCTTAATTGGTAGACTCATTTATGTGACGCACTCTCGTCCAAATGTGAGTTTTGCTGTTGGGGTCTTATCTCGGTTTATGCACAATCCAAGACGGCATCATCTTGGAGCAGCAAAAAGAGTGTTGCGATATCTTGCAGGAACAATAAATTTTGGCATTTGGTATCGTAAAGTGGAAAAGTTTAGCCTCAAAGGCTATAGCGACAGTGATTGGGGTGGCTCAGCTGAAGATGGATGAAGCACAACAGGAAATTGTTTCCTGCTTGGGTCTGCTGCGGTCTGCTGGAGTTCGAAGAAACAAGCAACAGTAGCTCTCTCCACAACCGAAGTAGAGTATGTGGCTGTAACGGTCGCCTTGTGTCAAGCAGTTTGGCTACGAAGACTCATGGGTGATATCAGAATGAAGCAAAACAAGGCAACCGATCGAGATATTTTGTGATAACGAGTCGGCTATCATGTTGGGAAGAAATTCAGTGTTCCACAGCCGGACCAAACACATTGAAATCAAGCATCACTTTGTACGAGAACTCGTAGCTAAAGGTGAAGTCAAACTAAAGTTGCGGTACAAAGGAACAACCTGCTGATCTGATGACAAAAAGCTTACCTTTTGCAAAGCATGAGAATTTCTGCATTGAATTGGGATTGTCAGAGTTCGAATGAAGGGAGAGTGTTAGAAGTATTTGCTAATTCAAACTCTATTTACTGGAAACTAGCCGTTGAATAAATTCAAAGATTAGGATTGAGTAAATTCAAAGATTAAGAGATAGTGTCTCCTGGTCTTATGGAACTTTGAGTGATTTTAGCTATTTTAGTTGTAGTTAGTTGCTTCACAGCCTATTTAAAGAAGGCTTCTTTTTCATTTTTTCAAGTCAATAATAACCAAGTTTCCAGTATTCTTTTTGCTTTCTTTGTAGTTCCTTTATAGTTTCCAACAGAAATCCCCATACTTGATTTTAGATTCAGTTGTGGATGTGCCAGGCATACATTCTTACAATTGAAAGGATTCGAATTGGGGATGTCAAATAATGAAGCCAAAAACCAATTTATCCTGTTTTGCAATGGCGAAGCAAGGACACAAAGACATTATTCAAGTCAAGAAACTATACGCTACCTTCTGATATACGAGAGACCTAACTTATCGGCAGAAATCTTATGAAATGGAAACTCGGTCTCATTTGCAAGAGATATGGTTGTCTTCCCACAGCCTGGTGGGTCATGTAAGTATGTAAACAAATATCAGCCATACGTTGTACTATGATATGGGTTAGGTGTAGATGATAAAAAGGAGCAAGAACCTTTGTCTTCAACCTATCCAACATGGCTTCGATACCACCAAGGTCGTTGAACATAACGTCTTTCTTTCCCATTGATATAGGTCTCATAAACTTTGTTAGTATCAGCATGTACAAAAATATGTAAATGAGTAATCAAGATAAATACACATGTATGTATATCATAAGCACAGGGTTTGATGGCAAACAGGAGCAATCATGAATTTCACATGATACAGTAGTCATGGATTTCACTTCATTGGTTTCAAATGATTACCACTACATGTCGAACTTTCTACTCCAGATAGCGATAGCAGATAAACAAAAAAGACGCAGAATCGAGATCAGATCTAGAAAATGTGGAACAATAGTTTCGATACAACAGATAATCAGTTCCGAACAACACTAAGACCAAGTACATATGAAAATTTCAGTCTTGACTTCATATATTTCTTTTGGCGTCTCTTGACTTTATATATTTCTTTTGCCGTCTTTCTTCATTTTACCTAATTGCTCCAAAAATATACATATCATGTGCTATCATTTGCTTGGCATGTTCTCTTAATTATTTCAAGAATTCAGAACTATGAAAATAGATTAAAGTGTTGTGAGGGGAATACTTGTTATATAAAAGGTAGAAAGAAGAAAAGATACAAGTTTGGGTGAAGGAAACCTTAGTTGGTCGCTATGCTGTTAATAGCAACGATATATCGAAAATCGGTCCTACAAGAAATATCGGTTCTGGTAATTGTGGTGGTATTTTATGATATTGCAACAATTTTTTTGACACAAATACCGATACGAGTTGGTTCATTAATGTGCAAGTTTTGTCATCATGGATCTTACCGGTTCACTAAAATCATGTTGGTTCATTAATGTGCAAAAATCAGCTTATCCTCCTTAACCATATGAATCCTATTACCCCTGGTAAGTCTTTATTCATCCCCTTCTACTTTTCTACCTTTCTACTTTTCTACTTTCTGTAGGGTTAGGTTCAAAGGAACATTCAAAAAATAGAAAACTACAAGGAACATCCTTGTAGCCCTCCATCTAGATTCTATGCATTTAATAATCTCCACACTCCCATGAATCGCGTCAATCCTCCGTGATCACGTCCACCGTAACCGAAGATGTGTGACTGAGATTCGTCCTCACGCTTACAACCAAAANATTTGAGTAATTGGTACCAGAAGTTTGATATTTTTTTCTGTCTGTATACCATGGTTTTTCCATTTTGTTTTAGTTTTACCAGTATTGTTTTTCCCCTATTATCAATTCGTTTTGGTTTTTCCAACATTTGGGCAAGCAATGCAAATTGGAAAATTGACATGTTTGTCAAATCATTGTAGCCAAGAGCTTACTTAATTAGTACTTAGGAGGTTTAAAGTCAAATTGAAGCAAAGTAGAGGTACGAATATATTGATAATATGTCATATCTCTTATTTCATTAGGATCTTGATATGTTTTTGATCCAAATTTTATACACCTTTAACAATCTATGAATTATTTAGACCTTAGAGAGTAGCACCATTTTTTCCTTGTATTAATGATGCTCTCTAGGTGTTATCCCCTTTGTATATTACTATAGCTACTAAATTTAACTAATGAGAAGATTTATTAATGTAATTTTCCTTTGTATATCTTGCCTTAAAAAGATCGATGCGACCTCATGCTCACTTTGAATCTTATTCCTTGCACCCGTAATTACACTGATGTAGGTGCACACTAAAGTTTTGTTTTATTTCTTTTCGGATGATTTGCATACTCGTAATCGATTATAATTGATATGGTTAGTACACATGCTGGTTGATTTAATTTGGTATTAGATAACCACCCTTAAGCAAAACCTACTTTTTACATTCTTAATACATGAGTTGACTTATTCTTCTGATACTTTTATTTATATCTATATTATATTATAAATTATTTGAGAAAAAAACTATTAAAAAACTATTATGTATCAGGTAGTGTTTATTGATATATATTACCTACTCTTCAAGATTACAAAGTAAATGACGCATGAGAAAAACTTTTTACACCTGCATGTTGGAATTCTTAACTAACTAATAAACATAATCAAATACATGATAAATATTTCATTTTATATATAAAGAATCTGAAATATAATTAAGATAATCATTAGATTCTAGCAAAATGCTTAATTAGTATTTAAGTTTTAAATATAAATAAGTCAATTACATCTGTGGTCCCTGTGGTTTCCCTAAATTTTGGATTTGGTCCCTGTTTGGGTAAAAATCTATGACGCACGACGACAACTGAAACCTATAAGATCATATATAAAGTAATGATCTTGTATTAAGATAAGGTCCTAAGAGGAAAGTCATCGTACAGAAAAGACCATTTGACGTACGACCTTTGAATGATCATCGTATGACATCTTAAGAGAACGTACGACGTCGCCTAATAAACATAAGAATAACCATTTCTAATGGTTACCGCTATTCTAGTCATTGTTTTATTACAGAATCAGAAGAACTAATACATAACCGACGACAAATATTCGAAGAAGCATTAAATACAAGACCGTTACGACCGTTGTCATCAAAGTCATTCAACACTCGATCGTTACTAAAGAATTCGACTATAAAAGAGACCGGGAAGCTCCGAAGAAGGGGGAGTGATCATAAAAGAATCACCTGCAATATCACTCTTTTCAATCTTTCTTACGATCTTTTGTATTTTCTTTACGATCGTTGTGTTTTCATTCTTGTAACGTACGACCCATCGGTGTAACATCAACGACGTTACCCCTAATCAGTGACAACTAGTGGAGAGTCGGCTTGATCTTAAGTCGACCGCAAGTTTTTTCCTCTGTTAAGAGGTTTTTTCCTCGTCATCAAATACTCTGTCTTAAGTTTACTGTGTTTTCTTTGTTTTACGTGCGTTTTGTTGAAAGAGTTCGTTTCTCTCGACGGATAAGCCTCATAAGTAAACCTTAAGTCGTCTTAGGTGCAATTTTTAGCATTAACAATTTGGCGCCATCCGTGGGACCCCGTCTTGAGAAAAACTTTCTTCAACAGAACATACGCCCTTACTAACCACTCCCTGCAGAGTCTCTTCTTTTAAGAATTTACAGGAGATGACTTCTCAACTGAATGGTGATCTCTTCCTAAATGAAGCACATCAGTAAAACAAAGAGCTATTCCTAAAGCAAGACGTACCGAAATTAATTGATGACTAGCAAATTGAAAAAATCACTCTTGACCCAGAACATCCCACTCACAAGATTTATATAGGTAAGTCCTTGGCATCAGACACAAGAGAACAATTAATATCTTTTTTATAGGAACATATTGATTGTATCGCTTGGACGCACGAGGATATGGTGGGCATCGATCCAAATATCATATCTCATAAACTCAAAGTTGACCCGTCATACAAACCAGTTAAGCAGAAACAACGCAAGTTCGATCCGGAACGAAATAAGGTAATAAACGAAGAGGTCGACAATCTTCTCAAGACAGGAAAAATAAGAGAAGTGAAGTACCCCGATTGGCTAGCCAATGTCGTTGTCGTACAAAATAAAAATAGAAAATGAAGAGTGTGCATCGACTTCACTGACCTCAACAAGGTGTGTCCTAAATATCCTTTCCCATTACCTCATATCGATGCAATGGTCGATGCAACAGCAGGTCACGAGTTACTCACATTCATGGATGCTTACTCAGTATACAACCAAATCCTGATGCATAAAGACGATCAAGAGAAAATAGCTTTCATGACAAACAAAGGTATTTATTACTATAAAGTAATGCCTTTTGGTCTTAAGAATGCAGGTTTGACGTACCAACGATTGGTAAATATGATGTTTAAAGAACATCTCGGATGTACGATTGAAGTCTATATTGACGATATGCTCGTGAAATTTGAAATATCAATCAATCATATCGAACATTTGGAGCAATCGTTCGACATCCTAAGAAAATACCAGATGAAGTTAAATCCAACAAAATGTACTTTTGGAGTAAAAGCTGGAAGATTCCTAGGGTATATGGTCACGCGACGGGGCATAGAGGCAATCCCTGATCAAATGAAGGCAATCAAGAAACGTGAAAGAAGTTCAAAAGCTTACGGGACGAGTAACGACATTGAATAGATTCATATCCAGATCCTCAGACAAATGCCACTTGTTCTACAATGTCTTACAAAAAAAATAAAGGCTTCGATTGGACGGACGACCATGAAAAGGTGTTACAAAGTTTAAAAGAATATATGATGTCGCCTCCTTTACTGGCGAAACCTCAAGACGGCGAGATCTTGCAATTATATATATCAATTAGTCCGACTGTAGTGAGTGCAGTCCTAGTAAGAGAAGAAGATAAACAGTAGCATCTGATATATTACGTAAGTAAATCTCTTCTTGATGCCGAGACAAGGTACACTTCTATGTAGAAATTACTCTTGGGACTGGTAACTGCCGCAAAAAAGTTAAGACATTATTTCGAATCTCATCCTATCTCTGTCGTGACTAACTATCCCCTCAAGTCTGTCTTGCGTAAACCAGAACTTTCAGGATGTTTGGCACAATGGAGTCTTAACCCCAGCGGATACAATATCGAATATAAGTCAAGGATGGCGATAAAATCGCAAGTCCTAGCGGACTTCGTGGCAGATTTCAGCCCAGAATTGGAACCCAAAACACAAGCAGAAGTCAATATTGTGGCGACTCAAGACGACACTACATGGATAATGCACGTCGATGGATTCTCTAACATAAGAGGGTCAGGGCTAGGTGTCGTCTTAAAATCGCCACGGGGGGAAAATTGGTGTACTCTGTAAGATGTGATTTCAAGACCACGAACAATGAAGTAGAATATGAAGCACTAATAGTAGGGATCGACATGGCTCATAACTTAGAAGCAAAAGTCCTACACGTGCGAAGAGATTCCTTGTTAATCGTAAATCAGATGAATGGAGAGTTTCAAGCAAAAGACTCAAAAATGATGGCATACCTAAAAATCGTAAAAATAAAGGCCGACCGCTTTTTACAATTTACGATCCAAAAAATTCCAAGAGATCATAACGTTCAAGCAGACACATTAGCAAATCTTGGATCCGCATTTAACGAACCATGTCTAAACAACATTCCAATTATTCATCTTACAACAGCTTCCATTGAAGTTAGAGAGGTCATACAAATAAATGAACAAGTATACAGCTGGTCATTAGACATCTAGAACTACCTCAAATACGATCGATTACCGAGGGACAAGATGGAAGCACGAAAAACAAGATTCAAAGCATCTAAATATGTAATCATTGGCGACCAACTATATAAGCGATCATCGACTGACCTTAACTTAAGATGTGTCACCAACAGAGATCAAGCAAGTGAAATATTACAAGAAATGCATGATGGTGAATGTGGAAATCATTCTGGAGGACGAAGCATCGCCAATCGCATTTCACGACAAGGTTATTACTGGCCCAAATTACGAGAAGACTCGATCGAATACGTAAGAAACTGCGACGCATGCCAATGACATACAGGTACGTCTCATAAACCTGTCGAACCACTACACTCAGCGCTCGTTCCATGGCCATTCATGCGATGGGGGATGGACATCGTAGGTAAGTTACCACCCACACCAGGACAAAAGGTATTTCTACTAATGCTTACAGATTACTTTTCAAAATGGATAGAAGCCGATGCCTTCTCTCAAATCCGAGATAAGGAAGTCATGTCCTTCATCCATACTAACTGTTGGCCCCAAGGGGGTGACCTTCAAGTTGTAAGGATTGTAGAAGGGGGGTTGAATACAATCATACACTATTTTTCACTTTTAGATTCTTTGTATTAAGCAAACTGAATTTACAAGATTGTTGCGGAATAGATAAGGTAGAACCTAATCTAACAATCTAAAGTTTACAATACTTTCACTATGCACTAGTGAGTAAGAAGAGAAAGAAAGAACTTAGAAGAATATAGAGGTGTGAAGGATTCTGGGATAATAGATTGAGGAAGAGTATTTGAAGAATACTTCTTCACGTCAATTTATACCCCATGCATTAAATGCATGGCATAATCACCTTTTACACGTGTTGTGTATTGGGTGGTCCAAGTGTACTATTTACTATAAACAAATACCTATGCGTGTATGCGCAAAAGGGTNTAATGCTTATTGTGAACAGTTGCCTTATGGGCTGATAAATACGGAGGGAACAGCAAAGTGACTATCCTTTTGTACTATGTGTCAGAAAGGCATGTAATCCTTTTGTGCATTAGTTAATAAGATAAGTTTTAATCTTCAGGATCAAGGTACTGATCAGCGAGCAGACTACTGATACTGATGATGATCAGTGGTCGCTGTCTCTTGAGTTCTTCAGATCGTCAGACATGTGATGGACAGGTTGCTATCACTGAATCCGTCTTCAGATCACGAGCAACAATGTCCCTATCATCAGCTAATTCTTCGAGTTTGCTGATGGTTCTTTAAGCATGAATTCATTGTCTTTAGGGGATGCATTGCTGATGATCAGTTTCAGTGATCACTGAACAGACTCATTGACTCACTGTCCCTGATAGAGTTTGTAAGTTCTAATGCCTGAATGAATAGAAAGATCACTGAATAGACTTAGTGATAATTCCTCAAGATGTAATAAAAGTAAAGCATCTAAACACTAAGTATAAAATGAGGATCATTATCATTTTATCAGGTCTTAGGAGAGTTGGATAAACAATCTCCCCCTAAATGATAATGATTAGACAACAAAGAAATTTCCTAGTTCTAGAAACGAAGAAAAATATTCTAAGTCTAGCTAAAATAGTAAGGAAATGGAACTCATAAAGGTACGTGTNGGGGATCTTTTTCAGTACTATGATAGAGTAAAGTACAATGCACTTGAATTTCTTTCATTTACTTTTAAAACAGAAGGATTACAAGGAAATGAAACTATACAAGTACAAGAGTAAATACTGAAAGAAATTTACAGAGATTGTCCCTAGCTAAATACATATTCTTCTTTGACATGAAAGGGATCAATTTGTTCACCAGTGGCCATTCTTTCTCTTAGGATCTTTCTAATTGCTTGACCAAAGGAGTATGAGTCTTCTTGAGTAGAATCATTAGAAGTGAAGCACAAGACATCAATGAGGTGATTAGAATGAGCGATAGGTAGTTCTTCAAATCTCTGAAAACGGAGAGTGAGATGCCTATCAGGATAGCACAGTCCGTGAACAGGTTCTTTGATTACTTGCCTTTTGTGAAGAGTGATCCCATCAGGAAAGGATAGATCCATCATGGAGATGTCAACATATGAGTATGGAAGAGATCTCGAGGCAGTGTAGCAGGCAGTGAATCTCATTGAGGAGCTTCCACCATATCGACGAGGAGCTTGATGAGTACGCTGAGGAGGTTCGATCAGGGAGTCAGGGACATCGATGGATCTTCTAAGTATGTTGATGAGTCCACTGATGGTTTCTTCTACCTGTTGCTTGTACTTTGAACTAACCTTTGGTAGAAGCCTCTTTATTTCATTCCACTCTGACAAGTTGTATCTTTCTAACTTATCAAGAGTGTGTTGTACGTCCTTGCCTTCAAGTCTCTTTATTGTGATGAAGATGGTTCTAGGATGATTTCTTCGTTTCTTGGTCTTCATCAGTGAGCTGCCTGTGCTTGGTGCACCATGCTTTCTAGATGTAGCCGGTCCCTGCACCACCTTTTCTCCTCATCCTCTTACTCCAACCATTGTTTGCTCTTTTGTTTGGCAAACACATTAAGTGCATCCTTTTATGCAGTGATAGGATCAACATGGATCTCTTCATCTTCCCTGACGTATCTGGCAGCGAGCTTCTTTGCGGCTTGAGTAGTGAGGAAGGATTCTTTACTCTTTCTTTCCTGTTCTTGCTGAGCTCATATGCCTTCTTCATACTCCTCAGGGGTAAGATAGGCAAACTCGGAGTCATAAAAGGTACGAAGAGGAATTTTTGCTTTTGTACTCTCTAGTTGCTCTATCACCGCTTTTAAGCATTCATCCCTGTTGCAAGGTAGATCATCATCAGAGATGTTGTTGATCCCAATTAATGAGATTATAACACTGATCTATTCAAATAATTACTCAAATGTGCAACGGAAGTAAAATAGAGTAACTAAATGAAGGTGATGATTCAAACAGTAATCAAACAATAAGCACAACTAGAAGATGATTGTTGAATTGAATAAGAACACCAAGAACACAGTTAGTATGTGAAAGCTAGAGAGAAGATTGCCTAACCAACAAATTGTATTACGTGAAAAGTGCACTCAGATTACAAAGGCCTAACCGCTATTTATACAAGATCCTAACGACCTACATGACAAGATCTTGACATGTGGCTTCATCTGAGTCGTCCAAAGTAAGTCGGTTAGGCTTGATCAAGTGAGGAGCACATGCGGTTAAAACCCTGTTGAAAAACAGTCATAACTAAAACATCACAGAAGACTATACTACAGACCCTCTGTCAGGCTCATCAGAGGCTCTGCCTTTCTTCACTTGTATACTTGTCTATCAGAGTACCAAACCTGCATACCCTCTGTCGATCACCTTAGAGGCTCTATCATTTGAGTCTTGTACAATTCTGTAGCTTCTGTCACTTAGTCCTCTAATGTCTTCTGTGATCAGGTCCTTTTGTCAAACTACTGATGTACTTTATTTTCTATACTTATACATTCAAGAAAGATAGAAGCTAACAATCTCTCCCTAAGTATTGAAAAATAAATTGTGGACATTTTGTGTGCATTTTTTGACAAACGACAAGAGAGAAAACTCAACCTCTGTAAAAGTTTACATTACTTGAACTTGAAAAGAAATTACAAGAGGTTACAAGATTACAAATGGGCTTATTCTACTTGTGATTTTGGGAAGCCATCCACTGCATACCGGAGGTTGGTCTTCACGGTCTTGTAAACTTTGAAGAGCCATTCTCTGAAGGAGACCTGAACCTTGATGCCTTCCAGAAGCTGGGTAACCTCATCCGCTCTTATATGCCCTTTGTTTACCTCTGTTACCACTGCCTTGAACAACCAATCAAGGGTTTCAGTTGCATACTTGTGTGCTTCTGTTGGATTGTAGAACCTTGGGATATCATCCTTATCAACAAAAATGAACCCGAAGGTAGGATTGTGAACAATAGTGTTGGGATGGCATCTTGTAATCCACACTGGCCTGTTATCGGGTGGGGTGATTCGTAGCTCTGGCTATGCTAGGCGCATGGCGATATCAAAGTCCTTCTGGCTGTAGAACTTCACTTGAGCATGCATGACCTCTATCAATCTTCTCAGAGATATGGAGTAGTATGTTATGCGCTTCATATACTTGTTCAATATCTTGTGTAGGAATACGAGATCGAACACACAGAGGTTGTGGAGATCCGCATCCATAAAAGTATAGAGGTTGCCATCATCGCGCTTGACCACATATTGAGTGTAGGCCACGGTCCTCTTTAGCAGGGTTCTAGGGGTGATCGTGGGTAGCTCTGTGATTAGATTCTCGGAGAATACTTGCGCTTGAGGCTTGGTCATCTGAGAGAACTTGAACTTTGCTTCAAGAGATGGCATTCCTGTAAGCTCTGGGTCATAGGGAGGCTTAGTCTCTGTAGCAGCATACCTCCACCGTAGCACCTCTTCAACAGCTACAGGCTCACCTCGCAGAGGACCTTGCCTTGGACTTTGATCCATCTTCTGTAGTATTTCTTCCACCCTCCCAACAGTGATCTCAGGCTCTGTGTCGACCTCCTCTGATAGGATCTTCTGTGTGGACCCCCTTGGTAGGATTGGTTTGATTGTGCCTACCAGGGTGCTAAATGTGTAAGTAGAGGTCTCTTCTGGTATCCCATAGAGCCTGGTGGAAGAACCTTCGCCAGTTTTGAGTGGTGGAGCTCTGCCAGGTCTTCTCAGAGCTTCTTCTCTGGATTCTTTGAGGGCTTTAACAAGTGCAGGATCATCATAATCGGCTTCATTCACTGCTTCTCCTATTGTGTCAGAACTCGAGTCTTTGTGTGGAGAAGACTCTTATCTTTTTGCCTTTCCCCTTAGGCTCTGTAGGAGGAGTCTTCTCTTTGGAAAATAAGGCTGTCGGCGTATCTACGATTTTGAGGGGCTTGGCCGCTGTAGACTTTTTAGAGTTCGTCTCCCCCTCATGAGGATCAGGGTCGTTACCTCCCTGGTCGTCGTGTTTAACAGCCTCTGTTGCACAAGAAGTTGAGGCGACTCTCTTTAACCTGCGAATAAGAACTGTGGTGATCGTTGTCAGCTTTTCAAGAAGTGCTTCAGCGGTGCTCTGGGCAATGGTGACTTTAGCATTGTTGTGCCAACGAAGAGTACTGATCTGTTTGTTTAGAGCCTCGTGGAATAAGAAGCCTTCTTTCATTAAGTGCGCGGTTGAATCAGGACATGAGATGCAATGGCCCTGTGTGATGAGCGGGTCTCTGTGAGAACTTGTTCTTGGGACTTACGTATCACTTCGCCCAATGAATCGACCAAGGTTATGAGATCTCTTCGTGTTGCAAGGTGGTTGATGTTGGCCTTTGGAGCAGAAGCATTGAACCGTTGAATCATCGAAGAGGATACTAGTTCATTGATTTCATTCTTGAGAGCGAAGTAGTCTCTGTAACCCGCAGAGACCATGTCAGCAGCACATGTGGATGCAACTTCTGTGAGCTCCTTCTTGAGAAGATCCACTGAAGAAGGATTTAGAGAAAGGGATTGAAAAGTCGCCGATAGATCATCCTTTGTAAGTGCAGAGATCTGAAGGGTTGATAAGATTGACTTGAATTCTGTCGTCGCCGAGGTCAGAGCCGTCAAAGCCTCTGTGTGTGCCCGTGGAGCCTCTGTGTAATCAGATTTGGCGGTGGACGAGCTTTTCAACTCATCCAGTTTCGTGACTACTTGCTTGGCAAAGGCTTGAAACTCCTCCTTTATCACGTAGTTGCTCGGGGAACCTAAGCCACCAACACATGGTGGCTTAGTAGCCTTGGAGTGGAAGGCGCCCTCAGAGGTTGCATTGATGTTGCCTTCTCGGGGACTTCCACCAGATCCTCGAACTTCCTTATTCGGAGAGCTTACTGGTGTTCTGTCGATGTCATGAGGAGAAGGTCCAGAGCCTGTCTTCTCAGAGGGATCGAGTGGAGTCTCAGAGTGTTCTAGACTCTGAGGCTCAATGTTCCTCACATTATTCTCTAGAACAAGTTTTGGTTGGTCACTCTTGTGGGGAGAGACAACAGATGTCTCTCGGTGCAGGTGTGGCGAGTCCATAGGCGAAGGAATTCTTGTTAAAACCATCACTCTGTCGAGAGGGTGATGGAGTGAGAGATGGATCTCGGCCAAAAGATTTAGCAGAGGACGAAGAGTTGTCCTCTGAGAGCTTGGTAGGGTTTGGGCTCGGAGTGTGCACTCTTTCTTCAATGACATGGTCATCTAGAACATGACCGTTAGAGGTGTGGTTAGCACGGGGAGGGGGGCTGGGGTGTGTGCCTTCGGCATCTTTTTCACCTTCTTCTTCTACGCCTAATTCTAACTCAACCTCAGTTCCTCCAACCTCTGTAACACCAACCTCTACAGTATCTACCTCTGTAGCACCACCTTGTGCAGCACCATCCTCCTCATCCTCTTCATCGTCAAGTACAACCTTCGTGCCAAGAGTAAGGTCGATGATGACTTCTTCTTGGCGCTTGGCCATCTCTGTGACATCAAGCTCAGGGATGATGGGTTCCCTTCTGTATCAACTTGTGCAATTTTCTGCGTTTGGGAAGAGGAGCATCCTCTGTAGGAGCATTCTTCTGGGGTGTGTGAGTAACTGCAGCTTCTACGACCTCTTCTTCTTCTTCTGTCGCCACAACCTGTCTTTTCTTTTGTTTCTTCTTCTGCTTCTCTGATGGACCCTCTTCTTTTGCGGGTCTCTTTTTAGATTTTTTCTTTTGCACTACTTGTGGGGGACTACTATCTACTCTCAGAGGTCTCTCCCTCACCTCTCTGTCCCTCCGAACTTCCTCATCACTCTCTTCATTCTCACCTATAGTGGCTCCTATGCGTGGGGGGTTTCAGGGGCCGGTGATGTCTTTATGTGCCCACGTCTGTAGTGCTTCCTGTCATGCCTAGAGAGATAGGTCAACATCACTTTAGAAAGTGGCCTTGGACTTCTGTAACCATGCTCGTGAGAAGTGGGGTGGAACTCCTTCATCGGGTAGAGTCGAGCATTTGGCTCAACAGAGGGCAACTTCTTTGCAATCTGATCACCGAACACTAGACCAAAGAACCTCTGTAGTATAAGATTGGGGTGATTCAAGTCTTCCTTAGCCTTTTTTTGAGCTTTTACCTTAGTCTTCTCTCCCCTCTGAGTGGCACATTTTTTTTTATTAGTCCCACCATATCATCGAAGATCAATTGGGCATAATCAAGGTTCAAGTAGAAGTAGACCCCATACATGATTGATAACATGGCTTGCGAAGCTTGGTCATGGCTTCCTACTTTTCCAGTGAGGCAACAGTTTATGATGGAAAAGAGGCTGTTCCATAGTGGGGGAAGACCTTTGCGTTTGAATTGGGTTCTCTTGATTATTGGCTTCGCCTATGTATATGAATGGAAAGTAAGGAATTCCAATATAGCTCAGGATCTGTTGGGGTGTTGCGAAGTGTGCCAATTTGAGATCTTTCAAGGTCGGAAGTTTCAAGGCAGTGCGAAGGTCATCAACATTCATTTGCAGGGGAACCAAAGACTTCTTTGTTGGATGAGAAACATACCCCACGATATTTACTCCGGTGTTGTCGAGGGTGCAGACATATGCGTTCAAAAGGAATTGAGTCAGATAGGTCTCCGATGTAGGTTTAGTTGCAGTTAGGGCAAAATTCAGTGGGTGTTGACGAAGAATCTCCAGTAATGGGTAGGTAAATTTAGGGAATCCATTGGCTGAAGGAGCAAAGTAGTAATTGTTGGGTTTCTTTACCAACATAACCTTTTCGTATATGTTTTGGAAGAATGAAAGTGCGTGAGAGGTGAGGGCGTGAGACTGATCGACTTCTTCATCATCGTTGTTGTTGCCGGAGTTAGCGGAGATGGATGCACTGGATGAAGACATGGTTGCAGGTTCGTCGGAAAATATGATCGCCAGAATACTTGCTCTTAAATCTTGAGAGTATGGAAGGTTTCTCGGAATGATAGGGATGATATTTATAGTGATTTGATTTGAAGATGAAACGGTTACTGTAGCAACGTGATGAGTGGCTACGAAATTATTGTCGTTTTAAAAAATAGGCGTCGTTGGTCTACGGCCAATCAGAATATGCCACGTCAATAATGATGACGCACGATTGAAAGCGTGCGCCTCAATTTTCTGACAAGCGCGTGAAAAAGATTTTTACCCTTATCCATAACCACGCACACCATATCCATAAAAAGAAAACTATAGAAGTGAGTTTCTTCAGAGGCCTAAGGGTTTCACAGAGCCTCTGAGATATGTGCGGTGCCTTCTGACATGTTGCACCATGTTTTACCAAAACATTTGAAAATCCACAGAAGAGTGAGTGAATAAATAGAAGCTTGATTTTGAAGAGCCTCTGTAGGAAGCAACAGAGGATCTGTCAAGATAAGTTTCGTGAGACACTAAAAGTTTGCACTCTCTGAGGTTTTAGGTTTTGAAAGAGAGCTCCCCCTACAAGATAGCTTCCATATCTTTGAAAAAGATTGAAAAAAAAAACTTTGAAGAATGAATCAGATGTCAGAGGCTGGATATCAAGAGCCTCTGTGAGTGATCACAGAGGTTCTGTGAAGAAGGTCTCTGTGACCATGATTAAAACTAACTTTTGCATTCAACAAAGGTTTTATCTTTTGAAATATACCATACTCCCCCTACGAACATGCATGCCTTGCAGTGCTCCCCCTTAACCATGAATCAAATATACAAGTTAATCAAGAATAAAAGAAGAAAAAACCTATTTACTGAACATATGTGCAAGGATATTAGAACAAACATATTAGAGCAAATCTTAATGTTCTTAAGAAAGCATGCCAAACTTATTCACCAAGAAGTTAAACCTCTTTTCATCAAGTGCTTTGGTGAATAAGTCAGCAAGTTGAAATTCAGAAGTAACAAAGTACATCTCAACATTACCCTCGTCAACATGGTGTTTAAGAAAGTGATACCTTATATCAATGTGCTTCGTTTTGGAGTGTTAGACTGGATTGGCTGAGATGGCAATTGCACTCTTGAATCACAGACGATAGGGATTTTGTTGAGCAAATAGCCATAGTCTCTGAGTTGGGTTTGCATCCATAGAGCTTGCGAATAACTTGCTGCAGCTACATATTCAGCCTTTGTAGTGGAAGTTGAGACACAATTTTGCTTTTTGGAAGACCAACTTACTAGCTTGCCCCCTAAGAATTGGCAGCTACCAGAGNCAAATCTGGAGTGCCTTGAGTACCATAAGCCAAGAGTGAGGGTCTTTTTCAGATATCTAAGAATGCGTTTAACAGCAGATAGATCTGAAGCCTTAGGATTAGCCTGATACCTAGCACAGATGCAAGTTGAAAACATGATATCAGGTCTTCTTGCTGTTAAATAAAGTAAAAAACCAATCATACCTCTGTAGAGTTTACACTCTACAGAAGGACCACTCAAGTCTGCATGAAGTCTTGTGCCAGTAGCCATAGGTGTCCTCATGGGTGAAGCTTCTGTAATTTTGTACTTGGTGAGAAAATCATGAATGTACTTGGATTGGTTGATGAAGATGCCTTCAGAGGACTGTTTTACTTGC
>LUCG01127347.1:0-11985 GCA_001633085.1 Carthamus tinctorius
CTTCCGCAAATTTGGTTACTTATTTCCGTTAAATGTTTGTTAAATTGAAATTGGTTGTTACAGGTCACCTCTGCAATGACTCTCGGCGTGGATTCTTCGTCCTCCAGAGCCAATATAAACCATCTAGCTACTCGCAGAGAGCTAGACGTAATGGTTGAGGCTCTTGGAGAGTCTGTTCGTAAAAGCCAATAGAAGGTTCTGTTAGAGACCCGATCTTCCCACAAGGCCACCGCTGGGCACATCAGAGACTGCACGACTCATTTAATGAAAGAAGGCCTTCAATTCCGTGATACAATGCGCCGACAAATGATCTCTCTTCGTTGGAATACTGATATGGACATTAACTTCGCCATCTCAAATGCTGAAGACCTCATTGCCAAGCTCGAAAATGGCGTCACAAAGATTCTTGCTCTACTTCAGAAGACTCCCCTTACCTCTTGTGCTACAGAGGCTGCCAAGGGCCACGATGATCAGGAGGGTGATGACCCTGATCATCATGGGGGGAGAAGAAGGCTGAACCAATGAAGAAATTTGCAAAGCCTCTAAAGATTGTCGACTCCCCTGCTACTCTATTTACAAAGGAGAAATCACCCACAGAGGCCAAGGGGAAAGGCAAGGGTTAGCAGGTGGAGTTGTCTCCTCTGAAGGATTCAAGCTCTGACACGATCGCAGAGGAGATCGATGAAGCCCCGTAGGATGATCCGAAGCTGGTAAAGGCACTAAAAGTCTCTAGACCAGAGGCTCTCCAAGAATGGGCAGAGCACCAATTCCCAAGATGGGTGAAGGATCTTCCACCAAGCTCTGTAACATCCAAGAGGAGACGTCCGCGGGTACGTTCGACACTCTGGTTGGAACAATCAAGCCAATCCTACCAGAGGGGTCTACCCAGAAAATCTTACCGGAGGAGCGAGAGACAGAGGATGCAACTACCGTGGGTCGTGTCGAGGAGATCATCGACAACTTGAACAAGATTCCAAGGCAAGAGCCTCTACGCAACGGCCCTGTTAGAACCGTAGAAGAAATACTTAGGTGGGGGTTCGCAATGATAAAGACCGAGCCACTATATGACCCCGAACTCACTGGTATGCCCTCTGTCGAAGCAAAATACAATTTTTCTATGCTGACTAAGCTTGTAGAATAAGTCTTCTCTGAGAGCGTCATCACCGGTCTACATACGATTTTACCTCGCACTATGATGAAGAACGCTGTTTTATACACTGAGTACGTGGTCAAAAGAGAGGACGACAACTTATACACGTTCACGGATGCTGACCTGCATAAACTCTGTGTATTTGATCTCATTTTCTTACATAAGATTTTGAACAAGTACATGGAGCTCATGTCATGCTACTCTGTGTCCCTCAAAAGATTAATTGAACTTATGCGCGCTGAAGTCAAATACTACAGTCAGAAGGACTTCGATATAGCTCTGCGACTAGCTCAGCCTGAACTAAGGATTACACCACCGAAGAACACACCGGTATGGATACAGAGGCGTCATCCGAATATGATTGTTCATCACCCCTCTTATGGGTTTGTGTATGTGGACAAGGATGAGACTCCAAGGTTCTTCGATCTGACAGAAACTCACAAGTACACTATAGAGACCCTTAAATGGAAATTCAACTCAGTGGTGACACAGATCAATAGGGGTTGCATCAGAGCTGAAGAGGTTAATCAGTTACTCGAAGGCATCAAGGTTCAGGTATCCTTCAGAGAATGGATCTTCAAAGTCTACAAGACAGGCAAAATAGATCTCCAATATGCTGTAGATGACTTCACAGAGTCTGAAGTAGGATAAGTTGTTTTGTGTTAGCTTGTAATCTTGTACTCTTTTCAGTTTCTGTAATGTAAATTTTCTCAGAGGTTGAGTTTCATCACCTCTTGTAAGTAATCAATCAATTGTTCACCCAACTTTGCACTTCTACTTTTTCAATTCTTAGGGGGAGATTGTTAGCTCCAATATTCACAGAATGTAAAAGTATGACAAAAGAGTGATCTCACAGAGGACTACAGAGGGTATCTGACAGAAGCCAGCAGAGCGTACAAGTTAGAGTCAGCAGAACCTCTGAGATATCTGACAGAGGGTCTGCAGGATTGGCCTTCTGTAAGAATTCTGTTTAGTCTGTTTCTAAGGGTAGTTAGCCGCATGTGCTTCTCACGTGCTTGATTTTAATCGACTTACTTTGTATGACTGAGATTAAGACACGTGTCATGATCTTGTCATATAGGTCGTCAGGATCTTGTATAAATAACGGTTAGCCCTTTGTAAACAGGGTGCGAAATTGTGATATCTGTAATTGAGAAACTCCATTGAAATACACTTGAAGCATTCATCTCCGTCATCTTCTTTGTTATTCACGTAATTTATTGGTGTTCTTGGTAATTGTAAGCATTTCTGGTTTATCACCTATCATATAAACTGTTTTGCTTGATTATCTACTCTTTCTACTCAATTCATAAGTCTTCCGCTATTCTTAATTGTTTTGTTTGAGTTTAATTGAGTAAGAATCAATATCATTACATAATTTGGGATCCAACAGTCCCTTTTGTACTATATCAATAAAAGCATGGTTGTCGTTTTTGTGCATTTAAGTCGATAAGACAATTGAGGAAATCTTCAGGAGCAAGCTTCTGATCAACGGCTAGAGATCGCTGGTCCTTGAGACGTCAGTGGTCGCTAAAGCTTGTCCATTAGATCTTGAGGCCTGTGTAATCTGGCAGCTATCATTGAATTCCGTCTTCACATCACGAGCGGCTCTGACTCTATCATCAGCTACTTCTTCGACATTGCTGATGGTTCTTGTAGCCTAATTCCTTTATCTTCAAGAACGATACTTTCTTTCTTGATATCTTACATCAGGGTCGCTGAACAGACTCAGTGAGTCCCTGACATTTGAAATGAACCTGTTAAAAGTGAGCTTGAGAGTAGAAGAACTATCAGGGAACATTCTCAGTGATAATTCCTCAAGCTTGAGTATAAAACAAAGTATCTACACTAAGTAGTTATCACGGTCATCATTATTTTTAGAGCAAATATTATTGTATCCGAGATCATAAGAGGAGGAAATAATATACAAGTCAAACAAAGTCAAGGTATGAAGGTCAAAGAAGAAAGTCAAGCATTAACGTCAAAGTCAAATGTTTAATTAGAAAGGTCAAAGCTTGTAATTAGAGAGTTAGACTAATTAGCCTTGCATATAAATAGGAGGTGTTAGTTAGAGTTTAGTAGAGAGCTTATTTGTAATATTCATGGAGTGATTTCTAGAGAGAGAAACTTGAGAGAGCAAGTAGATTTTGGATGAATTGTATGGATTTAATCATGGAATGAAGAAATTACTTGTTTGATTCATTGTTACTTGCACTTACAATTGATATCAGAGCTTTGGCAGAAAGATATGTGCAGAATTCGATGAAGATTTGAAGGAATTTCAAGATTTTTGAAGAAAGTTCTAGATTTTAAAGATATGTACAAGTTTTTAGGAGTTTTTCTAGATTTGTAGAAAGATATGTAGAAGTTCTTAGGAGTTTTTCTAGATTTGTAGATTTTTGTACAAGTTTTTAGGAGTTTTTCTAGATTGATAGATTTTTTTTGTTCAATTAGTGGTTTTGGTTGTTTTTTTTGTTTCAATTGTGTTTTGTAATCATCTCTCATCATTCTAAATCAAATTCATTCTCAATTTTGAGGTTTCATTTTTTTTTGAAAATTTTCACAAAAACTCAAAAACTCATCGATGGTGTTGTTGAGAATTTTTTAAAACTGGATGAGGTTGATATATTTTTCGTGATTGTTGCTTCACAAAAGTTGTTTGTAATCTTGAAGTGAGCAACATATCCGAACTTTAACATGTTTGGTGAAGATATTAGAAAATCGTTCTTGAAGATTTGAATGTGTTCATGAGATGTTCTTGAGTGATTTGACAAAATGTTGTTGATTTGATGCGTTTTTGTGCAAATTTGTTTCTAAAATGTGGTTTTAGACATAAATCCATCAAAGCTTTCATGTTTTAAACTCTAAAAATCATTTTTGAATTTTTTGGGTTGAAGGTGTTCTTGAGATGTTCTTGGTGAAGAAGAAGATAGATTTTGGATTTTGATCCATTTTTTGTTGAAACTTTGTTAAAAAGTTGTTTGTAAGTGGATTTGATCTTAACTGATTGACGTTAACAAATATTTGTTGTTTGTAAATAAAAAAATAAAGATGGTCAAGTAACATATAAAGTAACATTGGTCAACATTTTATTGGTCAAGTAACATGTCAAGTAACATGGGTCAATATTTTGATTGGTCAAGTAACATGTCAAGTAACATTGGTCAACATTTTGGTCAACGTTTTCATTAATCGGTGTTAAAACGTTCTATTTTCGGTATGTTTTCGGTGGACACGATCAATTTTCGAGTACCCGTTTCAATTTTTTGGATGTGAAGTGCCATGAGAGCTTTTGTGGGAATTAGTTTTCGAGAAGTTTTGGAATTAATTGATAAGGTTTCGAGCGTTCTGAAGTCAAGCCTACGCAAAGAATTTCATGATTTTATGTGGCATTTGTGTCAAACGGTGATTTTGCGGGACGATTTTGGTGATCAATAAGATTTTGTCGGGAAATCGTTTTTTGATTATTTGGCAAGTTTGATTGATAGAGTATCGATTTTTGAAATTTTCAGGTTCAATCGGCGAGTTTTCGACGTTGTTCGACAAGCGTTAAAAGTGATACGAGAAGCATTTTTCTTGCATTTTTCAAGATCAATTCGAGGCTACCTCGAGACGTTTCGATCGGGGTTCGGTAATACGGTTTGGTAGACGAGGATGTTGGTTATCTTCTGGTTTTCGTTTTGTAATTTTTCGATGTTCTTCGGTAGTGTTTTATTATGCTTTTGTATGCTCCGTTATCGTTTTCGATAGTTTTATTAAATTTTCAGTCCATTTTCCATTAAGTCAGTTAGTTTATTAACTTTCAACTTTTGTCACTTTTAGTATCTGAACTTAAAGTTTCAAAAACTTTTCATTTTCAACCCTTGGATTTTTAAACTTTCAAAGTTTATCACATTTAGTCCCTGAGCTTGAAATGTTTCAAAATTTTACAATGTTAGTTCTTGTACTTGTGGTTTGAAGTTTTTTTAGTCGTTTAAGTTCAAAGTTTGTCATTTTTAGTCATTCAATTTTATTTTAGTAATTTTTCTGTAATTTTTGATTTGATTGATATATATCGTCGGTGCACAATTCATAATTCTAATCGAAGTTTCTGTTGACGATCCTTATTTTTCTTTGTACAGGTAACAATGGATGATTATATGAACGATCTTATGCACCCATATTACACCGAGTCAAACCATCAAAATATTATTCAATTCAAGAACATAATGCAGGGCCTTAAAGAAGAAAATACTACTCCCAAAGAACAAATTCCGGATCTAGTACGTATAATAGTGGTTGAAAGAAGTGACTTTGAAAAGGAGAGAAAAAGATTTAAGAATGAAAGACAATCATTTGAAGGTAAGAATACTCAATTGTCAATGAAAATAGTGGAGTTGGAACAGAAGTTGAACACTGAGAGAGAATAGTTTGAGTTGAACAAAAGTTTATTAGTTTCAAATTCTGAAAAAGTTGAACTTCTTATTAAAGTTACTGATCTTGAAGATTCACTTTCAAAAGAAAGAAGTCTGATTACAAGTTTGAAAAAAGGATTTGCAAAAAGAGCATGATCAAATGTTGAAACATTCTTTTGAAAATGCTCAAAATTTAAAACTTGTAACTTCTTTGAGAAAAGAGAATGAATGTTTGCAAAAGAAAGTTCTTGAACTTGAAGAAAATAAGAAGGTTTTTGAAAACAAGATTATATCTTCTCAATCATGAGTGATGGAACTTTCAAAGCAAATAACTGATTTTGAACAAATTGTGATCATTGAAAGAAGTAACTTTTAGAAAGAGAGAAAGGTTTTTGAAGAAGAGAGCAAGGTTTTTGAAGAAGAGAGAAAGGTTTTTGAGAATGAGAGAAAATCTTTTGAATTAAAAAGTGTTAAACTTTTAAAGAAGATTTCTGCTTAAGAGAGACAGATTGTGTTTGAGAGGAAAGATTTTGAGAAAAAGAAAAGTGTTTTTGAGAGCAAGAAGAAAGTTTTGAAGAAAAAGAATGTTCGTGTAGAGAAGGATAGCTATCTTGAGCATGATTTTGAGGAAGAAGGTAAAGTCTTTCAACAAGAAAGAAATTTTTTTGAAGAAAAGAGTGTTCTGTTTAGAAAGAAAATTGTTGATTTAGAAGTGCAACTTTCAGATGAAAGAAGTGCTTTTAAAAGAAAGGAACAACTTTTAAAGAGTGAGATAATAGCTTTTGAGCAAATGCTTGCTGAATCTAAGAAGCAAAATGTTGAGAAAAGTGATTTTGAAGATGAAAGAAGAATTTTTGAGACAGAAGTAAGAAGCTTACAAGAAAGTTGTCTGAATTATCTTATGATATCATGAAGGAGTAGAATATGAATCATGATTTGAAGAGGAAGCTTGATGAAACAGTTGAAGAAAGAAACCTTTTATCTGCAAATATGAAAGATCTTGAAGATACAGTTTTCAAAGTCAAATTGACGGAGCAAAGAAGTCCTGATGTTATAGTCACCTTACGTTGATTATGTTGACTTTGTTTGTTCCTTCAAGACAGCTCCTGGTTCTCTTCTTGCAGATGTTTCTTTAACAACTTGCTTCAACAACTCAAGTAATCAAATTCGTACTTCTAATCTTTTCTATGGTCTTTGGATTGATGGTTCAAGTAAAAATCATTCTAGGAAGGGTAAGTTTGTGTGGAAAGTTAAAGGATTTACAGAAAAGGTAGATAAACCAAAGTTGTTTGTTCCCAAACAAAATGTTCAAAAGAACAATGCTTTCAAAGATAAATCTGTTAGCTCCAATATTCACAAAATGTAAAAGTATAGAAAAAGTTCTAAGTGTATGATTGACAGAAGGGTGATCTCACAGAGGACTACAGAGGGTATCTCACAAAAGCTACTAGAGCATACAAGTTAAAGTCATTAGAGCCTCTGAGACATCTCACAGAGGGTCTGCAGGATTGGTCTTCTGTGAGAAATCTGTTTAGTCTGTTTCTAAGGGTAGTTAGCCGCATGTGCTTCTCACGTGCTTGATTTTAACTGACTTACTTTGTACGACTGGGATTAAGACACGTGTCAAGATCTCGTCATCTAGGTCGTTAGGATCTTGTATAAATAGCGGTTAGCCCTTTGTAAACTGTGTGCGAAATTGAGATATCTGTAATTGAGAAACTCCATTGAAATACACTTAAAGCTTTCGTCTGTGTTATCTTCTTTGTTATTCACGTAATTTCTTGGTGTTCTTGATAATTGAAAGCATTTCTGGTTTATCACCTATTATATAAATTGTTGTTTGTTTTTTGGAGTTTGATTGAGGAAGAATCAATATCATTACATAATTTGGGATCCAACAAGTGGTATCAGAGCTGAATTGAATTCTCTATTCAATTGATCCTCTTTTGATATTGATTTCTCTTTTCGCACCTGTTTCTCATTAAGATTTCTTCATCTTCTACTTTTTCTTCGTCTATCAATGGCTACCACTACAAATTCATCCTTCATTAGCACTGGTTCGCAATCAAAACCTCCAAATCCCCATCATGATGAATATCAACAATGGAAAGTTCGGATGGTTAACTTTCTCAAAGGGATTCATCCAAGGATTATTGAATTCCTCCACAATCCACCGTATTCCATTGAAGCTCATCCCTAGAGTTCCTGCTCCTGCAACCACTACAGAAATTCCAGAACATCATGAACCCAAGCCTGTTGCCGACTACAGTGATGAGGAATAGGAGATTGCTTGATTGGCCTCAAAGTGCAAGAGGTTATTGATCATGGCAATTCCAAATGAGATTTTTGAATCTCTTGATCACTGTGAAACCACCATTGAGTTATGGTCTGAATTGCAACGACAAATTGAAGGTGGTCTGAAGACATTGAAGAACAATAGGGCCATCTATATCAATGAATACTATGATTTCAAAGCCAAGGAGGGTGAATCACTCACGGACACCTATGCAAGGTTCAACACCCTAATTAGCAAGTGTAAGAGGTTTGGGGTACTGAGAACAAGTGAGGACAACAATGCCCTGTTTTTGAAAAGTTTGGGAGAAGAGTGGGTGCACCTAACTATGTCCATGAGAGCCACTTTAGACTTAGAAGCTTGGTCTCTGTCAGACCTTTATGGCTCATTGGTAAGTCAGGAGCCACAAGTTCTTAGAATGAAGAAAAGTGTTGGTGGACCACTTGCATTGGTTGCAGAAGGCAGGTCTGGTAAGGGAAAAGAGGTAAAGAAAGAAGAGAAGAAGAAGAAGAAGAAGAAGTAGAAGAAAGTTCTGTATGTGGCGAGTGACAGAAGCTCTGATGAGGATGAGGTGTCGATGAAGTAAATGATGAAGACATTAGCTCTAATCACCAGGGAATACAAAAGAGGGTATAGTGATAGAGGTAGGAGAGAAAGCTCAAAGGGTAGGAGAGAAAGTACAGAGAGGAGAGAGAGAACAGAAAAGGAGGATCAGAGCATCCCACAGAAGGCAGAGGATTACCACACCATCTTTATCTTTCTTGTTTCTAAAAACCATTTGGTGCTAATTGCTATTTTCCCTGTTGGTAACTGCACTAGGTTCCATACATGGTGTCTCTCTAACTAAAGCAACTCATCTTGTATGGCTTCTACCCAAAATGGATCTAACAGAGCTTCTTCCACTTTCTTTGGCTCCAATTCACTCACAAAGCATGAGAAAAGGAAAAAATTGGCTGTAGCTCTAGTTTTGACTCCTTTAGAGGGATCTCAAATGATTTGAGTTTGTGGATGACTCTTTTTCCACTTATGAACACTAGGGGTGGGGTCAACTGCAACTTCTTGTTGAGCTGAGCTTTGAACATTCACAGAAGACTCTGTTGAAGATGGGATTTGCTCAGTTGGAATGGTGGTGATTGGGACTTCTGTAGTTAAAGAGGTTGATGTTTCAGAGTGAGGTGCTTCTATGGTTTGAGTGATGCTTGGTCCAGGTATGGTGGTCTCTATTGGTGCTGCTTCTGTAGTGGGTTCCACAGAAGCTCTATGGTCTGCCTCAGAGGCTCTGATGTCCTCTTTTGTATCATCATCATACCACTCTGTGAAAAGATGTTCAAGTTCCTTTGAAATGGTTGCATCTTCTGATCTTTCAGCTTGTTCCTTCAACTCCTTGGTTATTTGATCGAAAATTATCTGAAAAGTATCATCACATGAAACATTAGTACTTTCCACAACAATTTGAGACTTAAGTATGTATGCTCTATAAGCTACAAAGTTCTAGGGATATCCCACAAAACTAGCCTCATCAGATTTGGCTTGGAAGTTTCCCTTAGATTCTCTATCATTAAGAACATAACACTTGCATCCAAATACATGAAAATATTTTATATTGGGCCTTTTGCCATGTAGAAGTTGATACTAGGCGGTCTTTTTCATGTCTCTTAACCACCAAAGATCTACTTTGAGTATAACATGTTGTTGATATTGCCTCTGCCCAAAATGTGAGTGGAAGACAAGAGGCTATAAGCATGGTTCTGACAGCCTCCACAAGGATTCTATTCTTCCTTTCTACCACACCATTCTGTTGTGGTGTCCTTGGAGCTGAGAAGTAATGGGTGATTCCTTCTGATGATAGATAAGTATCAATCATTGAATTTTTGAAATCAGTCACATTGTCACTTCTTAGAACCTTGATCCTGCACTCATGAAAAACTTGTAATCTCTTTAGGAGATTGATTAGTACTAAGGGATCATATGACTTCTTTCTTATAAATTCTACCCAAGTAAACCTTGAGAACTCAACAACAAGTACAAGTATGTACTTCTTTCCTCCAAGGCTCTACACAGAGATAGGAGCATAGAGGTTCACATGCAATATTGGTAGAGGCTTATCACACTTCTTTCTTATAAACTCTACCCAAGTAAACCAAGTCAGACTTGGTTTTGTGAGTAGATCTTTTGAGCTTATCCATTTCACAAGCTGAACATTGATGGTCTTTCTCAAACTTTATGTTGGGTAGTCCCTTCATTAATTTCAGTCTTACAAGTTTATCTAAAGTATGAAAGTTCAAATGGCAGAACCTGGTATGCTAGAGCCAAGCCTCTTCCTTCTTTAGTGATACAAGGCATACCTTTTATTTGTCTTCAATGGTTTCAAAACATAAGAGATACATGCCACCCCTTCTGTTGGCTCTCATGACGTCTATCAAAGTACCTTCCTTGTACATAATGCAACGCTTTCTGTTAAAAGTACTTCCAATCCATTATCAAAGAGTTGGCTAACACTTATGAGGTTGTGTTTAAGACCATCCACATATGAGACCTGATTCACTCTTACTTCAACCTTCACAACAATCCCATAATGTTTCACTCTCCCTTTCTGATTTCCACCAAAAGTCACTGAGCAACCTTCTTGTTCTTTGTAGAAACTCAGAAGCTCTTTGCTTCCAGTCATATGCCTAGAACACCCTGAATCTACGTACCAGGTAGGCATAGACTTCTTCTTCTGCAATCATGCAACAGTAGTTTTAGGTACCGATATCCATATGGGTCCTTTCTTATCAGCTTGTTTGGGAATTGCCATAGCATTCCTTGTTTTGGTCTTATACTTCTTTGCAGAATTGCCAAATTGTCTATGTTTATCCCTAGAACTTTTGTTATTGGGATTTCTGATCAGACAGGAAGAAGAGTGTAGATGTTGAGATATAGAATGCATGAGTGTAAAACATTTGCCGTGAATAACACTGCATGAAAGATTCTTGAATTTTTCATTAAACTCATCAAAGATAGGTACAGAAGTTTTATTTTTAGAGCCCTTCCTAGCTTTGGGCTTCTTTTTACAGAGATCCCTAACTTCTCTAGGCTCTTTTGAAAAAGATTTGTTCTTCTGTGCAGCTATCCTCTCTAAAGTTCCTATAGTCACTGTCACAAAGGGAATGTTATTTTGAGGCCACTTTTGTTTTTGTTGCCAAGTGAATTTTGGTCTTTTAACCTCAAATGTAGGATTTGATCTTGTGCTAGCCTTCAAAGATTTTTCTTTTTCTATCCTTTCAAGTTCAAGAGAAGTTTTGATATTAATGCCTAAGTGTATAAAGTCAGGACATATCATTACTCCAGTTGATTTTCTTATCAAAGCAGTTGTTGTTAAAGGTAAATTCACCATTTCTTCACCAACTGATTTTTGAGCAATAGTGTTAGACTCTATGACTTGTGAAGAGTCAGTCTCAGGTTCATCAAGAAAGTCATGCTCGGAGATATCCTCTTGTGAAATCTCAGTACAAGTATCATATATGGAAGAACTAGGCATTGATACTTCTGAGCATGATTCAAATTCAGAGTCAGAGATGCACTCTGGTTCAGAATCTGAACTGAGAAGGTCTCTAGCAAACAAAACAAAACTTGAATTTGAGAAAGTGCATCAGGTTGGAATCGGATTCTCAGAAAATTCGAGGAGATCGAGTTTTGAAACCCAAATTAATCCCAATCACCCAAAAACCTTAAATCAAAGCCAACAGATCCCATAATTGCAATTTAAATTCAATTTAGAACCAAAATAGGAGGTTAAGGATCAAGAATCTTACCAAGATAATGCTGAGGTTGATGAAGATGATGAGAGCACTGACTTTTCCAGAGAAAACACACACAGAGATGGTGAAGCTGCCAGGGAAATTTACCCTAAAATTTACCCTAATATGGTATAAATACTATGGGCCATGGGCCTAACTCTTTTCCTAAAAAGGAAAA
Source organism: Carthamus tinctorius (assembly GCA_001633085.1). NCBI lineage: Eukaryota > Viridiplantae > Streptophyta > Magnoliopsida > Asterales > Asteraceae > Carthamus > Carthamus tinctorius. The sequence goes on from LUCG01127347.1 coordinate 11,795, forward strand.
ACCCAACCTCATTAATTAAACATTAATCAATTGACACAATTAGTCCCTGAACTTGTCAAACTTTTTATTGAACGGACCCTCCTAGCCAAAATATATACAATCCTTGGATTCAAGTTATTAAATCACACCCCCCTTAAAGGAATTCCGTCCCGGAATTCAATCGGTGAAGAGGTGTGGGTACTTTGCCCTCA
>LUCG01127369.1:0-12256 GCA_001633085.1 Carthamus tinctorius
TCGCGCTCACGGCTGTCCTCACGTTCACAACCAAAAAGTGGTTTACATTTGAACCCACCCCTAGTGATATTTATTCAAATGTTAACTAAAAAGATATTATGAATTGTGTAAATTAGTATTCATATGTTTTCATATATGAAATATTGTTTTAACATTCTGGGCCGGTTCCGGTTAATTACCCGAAAAATTGAGCCCGAACCCCGGTTTGGAACCGGAACCGGAAATGAGGAATTTGAAGAACCGAAAACCGGACCGGTTATTAGGGTCTGTTCTTGCGGTTCCATTGCTCACCCCTAATTACATATGGCTAAATGGGACGGGCCCAGCCCAAAACTGTTTGGGACTGCCAGCTACGATATTCCATCGAAAACAAGGCCCGGCCTGGGTCCAATTTAGGACCGGCACAATGAAGGACCGATTACAAGATTTCACCAAAAACAAGGCCCAGTCTAGGACCCATTTTTGGCCACCTCTAGTTTGGTGATTGCTTGTCCATTGACAACCAAATCTTCCAAATTTGGAACAACCAAATCTATCTTAAAACTATGGTAGCATTTATTAGTAGCCCAAAATTTTGAACTAATAAGAAGTTCACAGATCTAAGTTTCTATCCATATGGGATGGGCCGTAACAATATCTAACTATGAACCATGAATTGGTAATTGTATTGTACAAATATAAGTCTTCAAACAATGGCACAAAGTGTTTGAATATACATAAAGGTACACATTTGTGCTTTGGAAGTTGTACTTTGTGCAAGAATGCAAATACATAAGCCCGAATTCTGATCTATTTTTTCTTCGAATCTTGACACGGGATGCAGGGTCACAAACAATGGGTGGCTGAAGTACAGTTTCTGGGTGTAGTTGACCATCCGAATTTGGTCAAACTAATCGGATACTGCGCAACAGATGGTGAACGCGGGATCCAGCGGCTGTTAGTTTACGAGTTCATGGCCAACAAAAGCTTAGAAGATCATCTCTTCACCAATTCTCCTCAACCTCTTCTCCCATGGCAAAAAAGACTAGAAATCATGCTTGGAGCAGCACAAGGTCTTGCTTATCTGCATGAAGAATTAGAAGCTCAGGTATTGTTTGTTATTTGCTATTCTTTTCCAAAGAAAAATATCATAAAATACCAAAGGGTCATTGGCCCAGTGTGGTAACCGAGTCATCAGTAGAACCCAGCCTCCCAGAAGGTAAAGGGTTAAAACCTCACCAAAAGTGTGTGTAAATATTTGTTGTATAATAAACTATACATGTCTTAAAGCACTTTTTGTGTCTTCGTAAATAATTTTAGGTGATATTTCGAGATTTTAAGACGTCCAATATTCTATTGGATGAAAATTTCAAGCCGAAGCTCTCGGATTTTGGACTTGCTAGAGAGGGGCCAACGGAGGGTAACACACATGTCTCGACCGCGGTGAGTGCATGTTCTTTTTTTCATTATAAAGATCGTGTTATAATATTGTTAAGATAGAGGGCGAGTCTGCCTACATCTTACCTAAGGTGGGGATATAATGGGCTCGTTTGGATTATCGTGTTATACTATGATAAACCCAACCCAATTAAAGTTGCATTGTGTTGATATAGATATTAAGTTTGGTTTTTTCGATTTCTAGGTTATGGGTACACACGGTTATGCAGCTCCAGATTACATCGAGACAGGCCATCTTACAGCAAAGAGTGATGTGTGGAGCTTTGGTGTTGTTTTGTACGAGATCCTAACGGGTAGACGATCGTTAGAAAGAAAACGACCGAAAGAAGACCAGAAACTACTAGATTGGGTGAGACGGTATCCGATCGACGGTAAAAAGTTCGGGATGATTATAGACTCGAGACTCGGAGATCAATACTCACTCACTGCAGCGAGGAAGATTGCAAAGCTAGCAGACAGTTGTTTGCTAAAGAGTGCGAAAGACCGACCTAGAATGAGCCAAGTGGTGGAGTCTTTGAAGCAAATTTTAGAAGTATCGACCGAAGGAAGCCCATCAAGCAAGAATTTCGAGATGGCTGATGATGAACCAGGGGAGTTAGCCGAAAAGACAAAGACGGTGGATGGGTCAGAGTCGTCCAAGAGAAGGATGGCTCAGTTGGCTAAGTTGAGCGAACATGTTGGGGGAGTTAGCAAGAAAGGGTTCATGATAATGCACAGGGCCAAAGTGTCTTAACACACACGATGCATTCGAACAACAATAAGAGAATTTGAGAAAACCGACGACGGTAACGGTGGTGTAAATGGATCAGATGTTGACTCGATTTTCGTATAATTGGATATCTATTTACAGCCTGAATAGTGCCAACCTGAGGAAATATGAGATGTAGATTTCAAGAAAATTCAAGTACATGTATGCATGGCAAAGAGGGAAAATGTTTATCAGCTATAGTTAATTCGTTCATTTTTCTGAACTTACTTGATACGAATATTATATAATCGTAATAACATATATTTTTAATCAAAGACTAAAACAATATAACATTTAAATGGCATATGGATAATGGGACAGAGTCAAAAAGAAATATTTACTAGCTAGAACAAAAACGATATATGATCAACAAAAATATATAAAAAACAATAGGAGAAAAAGGTGGTCCTGTAAATGGTAACTGAAAGTTCTGATTTTTAAATCCAACGAATTCAAGTTTGACCGATATCATTCAAGTAAGAATATGAATAGCCAATATATATCGGATTCAGAGAAGAAATCAAAAGAAAATTCACATATATGATGGGAGTCGAATTCAAGAATTGTCAGAAATTCAAATAGTTCACTAAATTTGAATCAAAATATTGATTTTTAACCTTTGTAATCAGATTTAGATGTTAGAAACTTTAACTGAATTCAAGTTCAGCTATCAGCATATACATTTACTAGCCTAGACAGAACATTTTGAATGATTTTTACACCAAGTCAATGTTGAATCGACCTCTGTGTCACTGGATTGGATCTTGAGTCACTAGATCTGAAGGTGTGTTTTCTAAATATGTCTCTGGGATTTTGACCTTGGCTGGCTATTTTTACTGGATGGAAGTCAAACTGGCAGGGTCAGGGTTAGATTTTTTGATATTGACAACAATAATGACAAGGAAAACTTAGGTTAGGTTGACCCATTTCTGATTTTTAGTACAAAAGGCAATATTCCCTCCCATGAACATTTGAAACCTTTTATTAGATACGTTATGCTATTCATCAGATGTCTAAATGATGGAGCTCAAAACCTTGTCCCCTTCCACTGTATTTCATTGAAATATATACAGGTACATGGGTAGCCTAATCCCGCTATACATGGTATGGATATATACAAATAATAGGAAATATATATACACCATAATTATCTCAAATTATTTAGGAAGTTATTCTATTACTCCCCCGCAGTCGAAGCGGGAGGATCACGAATGCTGAGACTGGAGCGGAAATCTTCAAATAAAACTCGGGGAAGACCCTTGGTGAAGATGTCTGCATATTGGTAACCGTGAAGGCACATGCAAAACTCGTATCTGACCACGGGCTACTTTCTCTCGAACAAAATGTATGTCAAATTCAACATGCTTGGTCCGTTGGTGTTGGACAGGATTACCGGATAGATAAACGGCACTAACATTGTCACAGTATACCATAGTTGCTTTGGTAATAGGACAATGAAGTTCAAGCAAGAGATTCCGAAGCCAACAAGTTTCAGATACTACATTGGCCACCCCGCGGTACTCAGCTTCTGCACTTGATCGTGAGAAGGTCGGTTGTCGCTTTGAGGACCAAGAAATAAGATTATCACCAAGAAAAACACAATACCCAGACGTGGAACGACGTGTATCGGGGCATCCACCCCAATCAGCGTCGGTGTATGAAATGAGACCCCTTGTGGATGATGGTGACAAATGAAGACCCAGAAAAAGTGTACCTCTAATATAACGTAAGATCCGATGAAGTGCCTGCATGTGAGGTTCACGTGGGTCATGCATGAATAAGCAAACTTGTTGAACCGTGTAGGAGATATCTGGCCGTGTAAAAGTAAGATATTGGAGTGCACCGGCAAGACTTCGGTATAAAGTAGCATCCCGAACCGGTGGACCAGAGGTGGCACTAAGCTTCGCTTTGGTGTCAACCGGAGTCGTCGTAGGATTGCAATTTGACATATTAGCTCGAGCAAGAATTTCTATTGCATATTTTGTTTGTGAGAGAGATAACCCGTTGGAGTGTTGCTTGACAGAGATCCCTAAGAAATAACTTAGTGGGCCAAGATCTTTCATGGCGAACTCTTTGCTAAGGTTGGTGATGATCATCTTTCGCAAAGACTCCGAAGAAGCAGTCAAGAAGTTGGGGATTTACGAGTTTCTTCAAGGGTTAGCATGCTTCGGGCACGGTAGAACGGGGGCAGTGGGTCAGATTGTTGGATGATGGTAGCAACCCCATCATATGCATCAGAGAGTCCCGCAACGAGTTGAAGTACTAATCGTTGGTTGGTGACCGGAGCTCCAACATTAGCAAGCTGATCGGAAAGCATCTTTAGGTGTTGACAGTAGGCGGAGATGGTGGGGAAATCAGTTTGTTGGGTACGGGAGAACTGATGTTTGAGATGGACAGCCCTCGAACTTTTATTGTCTTGAAAAATTTCCTTCAAGTGATCCCAAGCCATTTGTGCGGTTGCATCAGGCTCAAGAATTGTGTGGAGAAGATCGGTCGATATCCGTAGACCCATTGGAGGACAATAGCATCTAACCGAAGCCATAAGCTTTTATCGACAGAAACATCACGAGGAGGGACAATATGATCGAGCACGTGATAAGCCCGAGCATGTATTTTGAAAAGCTCGGTCCAAGACGCATATTGTGCTTTTTCTACTTCGAGAGTAATAGGGATGAAAGTGCGAATGTTAGAGACGGTAAGAGCCGGATGGAAACCCGTAGTTTTGGGTTGATTTTCAATCGAGGAAGATGAAGAATCGGTTTCAACCACCATAGTAACTTGAGAACGTGGCAACAAAGGGATGAAAAATAAAGGTTTCTAAAATAAATGAGAGAGATATTGAGATAGTGGAGGTAAGAAATAAGAGAGAAAACAAAATAGGGAGAAAAGGGTTATCAATGGTGGTCTGTGGGTATAAATCAAAAAAAGAAGGGGTTTGGTGGAGAAAACAAGAGAGTTTAGAAGATGGTGATGTGCAGCTCTGATACCATGATGGAGCTCAAAACCTTGTCCCCTTCCATTGTATTTCATTGAAATATATACAGGTACATGGGTAGCCTAATCCCGCTATACATGGTATGGATATATACAAATAATAGGAAATATACACACACCATAATTATCTCAAATTATTTAGATTATTCTATTACTAAAATATATCGTAGACCTCTTCTAGCAACAAAAATAAGAATCTAGTGGAGCAAATCAGTAGCAATAACTAGCTTTCAGCCCAACTAGCTCTCATCAACTTGTGACCACTATAATGGACAAATGTATGATTCCAGTTTAGAAATCTATCAATTAACAAAATGTTGCAATTTTCACATGACTAAGGGAGTGCCATACATAATGCGAAATGGAGATGAGGGGAGGGATATCAAGAATCCAGTTTAAGGATATTCATGTTCATTTCACAATATCTGACAATTAATCCAAGATATTTCTATGTGGGGATAGTTTTTGAAGTTCTCAAAGCAAGAACAGTAAAGCATACCTCAGTTTTGCTTCAAGGACTACAGCAAATGATTGTAACTGCATAGACAGATGCATAATCTATCATGATGGGTAGAACTTTTGAAGAAAAGTGGTAGCATAGTAGAAACTAGAAAGAGTTGTACTCACATCTTGCTAATTTTTTGGAATACTGCTGCAAATCTGCAACCGTCATCATGGAACTGAAAGTCTATTGGAATGATGGTTTATATCATGGATGAGCTAATTTTATAAACCGCATTTGCTTGAGGCAGATCATACAATCCATATGCATGAATTCAATTTTGACCTACAAATCCACCATCTCCTTGAGCACCCCTGCAAATTTAAGGTCAACATCACATAATGAAATCAGGAAACTCCATAAAAGAAACCTGCTATTTACAGAAACGCAACACCCAAACTAGACAACATTTAGTTTGTTCACTAACAGGTTAGCTGATTAACTCCAACATATCCATCTAAAAAAGGATTCAAAGATAGAACAATGTCAAATTTCTTCTAGTACACCGCATTCGGATCCTCATCATATTGAATCTTAGTAGTCATATAATCATTGAAACACAAAGAAACATATTAGTATTGTGTAATTGATTTATCATATATTGTATGAGATAAATGAAAAACTTTGATATACCTTATGAAAATTGGGTAAGAAGAGCATCCGGCCTCCAATCATTGCACTGTTAGCTCCCCCTGCCTCATACACTCTCATTGTCCCTACTTCACAAAGAAATTCCTCCACCTCTTTCGTTACATGTGCAGCCATGCCTGTAAACAAAGTTGAACCTCCGCCGAGAACAGTGTTCCTCTCCATGGTGTTCAAAAGATTATGATCCGAGAACAATGTTCCTCTCAAGGTATTCATTCGCTCATCTACAAATCGACCTTCATGTGTCCAAATGTTGTCTCGGATCATAATCTTTTGAACACCATGTAGAGGAACATTGTTCTCGACGGAGGTTCAACTTTGTTTACAGGCATGGTTGCACTAGTAACAAAAGAGGCGGAGGAATTTCTTTGTAAAGCGGGGACAGTGAGAGTGTATGAAGGAGGAAAAGCTGACAGTACAGTGATCGGAGGGCGGATGCTCTCTTTCTTACCCAATTTTCATAAGGTATATCAAAATTTCATTTATCTCATACAAGATATGATAAATTAATTACGCAATACTAATATGTTTGCTTCTGTTTGAATCAAAGGATTATATGACTACGAAGGTTCAATATGATGAGGATCAGAATGCGGTGTACTAGAAGAAAATTTGAGAACTTGACATTGTTGTATCTTTGAATCTTTTTTTAGATGGATATGTTGGAGTTAATCGGCTAACCTGATGTTGTCCGGTTTAGGTGTTGATCTTGACAAATTCAAATCTCAGTCTCATGTGTTGATCGCATATAAACACCTCTAAATGACATGTACACGCAGTGTATGCAAACATGCAACATTTGACTATACATGCGATTTTTAGAAGCGCTCGACAATCAATGAAATATCTTAAAATACACCTAATAACACAAATACAAGAAACCTGGTGGACAAAAATCAATGCCATCAACATGTAATCAATTTTTATCTGCAAAAATGTAATCTATGCTCGAGAATTTGCCAGTGTGGAAGTGTTTCAATTATTTTGGGACATAAAAGAAAGTTATAGCATTTAATTTTGTTATTTTAGGAGGAGGGGAATACTACACAAATTTGTTGGTCCAAAATTATGCAAACTGATTCTATTGTATTATGTCTCAACTTTAAAAGTTAGGTTCTATAATTTTTTCCTTTACTTTTACCAATACCATAATATATCATGTTATAGATATTGAACTAGTAAACCAGCATGCACTTCATAAACATCAATGACAATGAAAAGGATATAAAATTATATCAAAAAGACCAAAAGAAAAATGGGTACAGCTCTTCTCTTGCCAAGGACAGTCTACATATGAAGAAAAAACATATATTCAAATAACATTGTACACATCTAAGAAGTAAAAATGGATTCAAACTTGAAGAAATTCCATCAAAAACTTCAATTTTTTGTGAATAAATTTGAAGTCTTGAAGGTGGAAGTGTTTGGAGAGCGAGTTGAAGCGATAGTGAATCTTTTACTTGAACAATTCCAATAAAAATAAATTTAAATTGCTCTTGTTCGGAAAGAACTTGTCAATGCTTCCCCATCCTACACCACCTTAATTTGAAATGGAATGGAGACTAAGGTGTCGTTTGTTTTTAAGAGGTCTGAAGTCTGATTTCACATCTAAAAAATAAGAGGTGGCTGATGCACCTCTTAAAATTTCAGAGGACCATAAGAGGTTTTCAGACCTTCTCTCAAAAATAAAACAGTCTTAACTCTTAAGTGTGCAAACCTCTTAATTTTCAGACTTAAGAGGTTTTGAGAGGTTTTTTTAAACAAACTGCCCCTAAGATATTTCATTGTCGTTGATGAATTCTCATATAACAGTGGGTTGAATTATAATGTATAACATGAGAAATCTAGCAAGTTTCCAATGTAAAAAGGAATATCACTTATGGGAAACTGAGTCACTTAAAATGTGCTTTCAAATCACATCAAAGCAAAATGAAAACAAAAGAAATTGGAAGGAGGTGGAATCTTGTTCAGTCCATGGGACATTAGGTTCAACACCCTTCCTTTTAATGTTAGAGGCATGCATATCTATCCACATCCTTAGAAGATGAAATGAACATATAAGTTTGGTGAAGATACGATAAATTCAGACTCAGAATACTAAATTCAATATAGATTATACTGATATAACGTAGGCATGTGAACAGGAAGTTATCCCCAAACGCAATATAAGTTGCCATAAGAAAACCAAATTCGTAACCATCATGAGGGATGACAGGTACCTATAGGTTGTTTTATGAAACTCAGCATACAACAGCGCTTCTTGTGCTTTCAAACAGAATCTGGGACTTCCACAAAGACCTCGGGCAGCTGATCAAAATCATCAAACTCAGGTATCTGTAGGCAATGTCTCCCTGAGTCCTGGTCCCATGCTTCCGTCTTCCACTCTCCTGGCTGACCACCTCCCCAGATAAAGACTATGCATGGATTCTCATCTTCAAACTGAACCTTTCTCTTTGCATTTCATTTACTTGTTGACTTCTAACATTGGTTGTTGAAGAATACTAGTAGTCACCTCTAAGGACCTACTAGATCCACAGTTAACCATTCTTATACCCGAGGCATATGTTTCCCTGTAGAGCCTATTTCTATACAAATAATCGTAAGTAAGGTACATAAGGAAGTCTAGGAAAAGGACTTTTCCTGATGTATCTCTTAAATATACATCATCTCCTTCTATGTCACGATTGGCTCTTTCCAAAATTCTATATGTTATTTCATCAAATTCAAGACCTATCTGCCTCAAATGTTCCCCCCACATCAGAGCCCTTTCTGGCAATCCCTGCCTACGAAGATGAGACAATAACAAGTTGGTTGTCACAACATTGGGAACAAAAGCCATCTTAAGCAATCTTGCAGTCAAGATCATGGCACGATCCAGTATGTCATTACAAATGGCATTCAACATTGTGTTATACGTTACTGTATTTGGAACAATCCCAGATGAAAGAAGCTCATTGAACACCAATATGGCTCGATTCATCCTTTGACTGCCGCAAAAACCATGAATCCGAATGTTATAGGTGGTAATATCCGGGTCCCACCCACTATTATACATCTTATAAACAAGATTATCTGCATTCACCATGTCAAATCCCTTGCAGTATCCATTTATCAAAGTGTTGTAAGTAATGATGTCTGGTACCATGCCAAACTGATGTATTTCCATAAAAGTATCAATAGCAGACTTCATCCTACCCTGTTTACAATACCCGTTGATAATAATATTATTAGTGAAGAGATCAGGAAGAAGACCCCTTTGCCTCATCTCCTTCTCCAACTTCAATGCCTCGTTCAAATTTCCACCATTGCAAAATCCAGCAATCAAAGAATTATAAGTGAAATTATTTGGCACAATCCCTTTATTTTTCATTTCTAAGAACACATTATATGCCTCATCGACAAGACCAGCTTTAGATAGTCCATCAATGAATGCAGAAAAGCTAACAGCATCTGCAGTCGTCCCTATGTTTTCCATAAGTAACCACAACTTTTGAGCACCCATCACATTCCCAACTTTAAAGTACCCATCTATAAGCACATTGAAAGACGCTCCATTGACGGGAAATTCATTCTCTCTCATCTCAAACATAAGCTCCTCGGCCTCTTTCAACTTGCCTTTTCTTGACAAACACATGAGCAATGCATTACAAGTGGATGATGAAGGTTTTATACCAAGCTTAATCATCATAAGATAGACATCAAATGCCTTCTCTTCTAAGCCATCTTTGCTGTAAGCAGAAATTATAGAATTGAAAGCAATTACTGTAAGGGGTAAACCCTTCTTGAGCATGACCTCTACAAGTTCAGTTGCCTCCTCTAGTCGTCCTGCCCAGCACAATCTTGCTACTGCTACATCAGGCAATGAACAATCCGGAAGCGACCCAGACATGGATAGATCTCTTAACAAGTGGTCCACATCCTCATCTCTTCCATATTTGTAGTACCCTGCAACCAAAATGTTAAACGTCACACCATCGGCCTTAACATGATTGTTCCTCATTTCCTGGAAAAGCATAGACGCCTGACCAATTTCCCTAGCCTTAACAAAGCCATTCATCAATGCATTATAAACAATAGCATTTGGATACACACCCATATCTTGCATTCCATCAAAAACGTTTCTTGCTTCAACAACGTTTCCCTCCTTGCTCAAGGCATTGATAATCGTACTAAATGTGGCAGCACTTGGACTACAACCCCTCTCCACCATCAACTGCACCCAACTCAAAGCATCCAAAGTCTGTCCACGGATGCAGTACGCATTGATCAAAATGTTGTACGTATAAACATCCGGTTCACACAGAAACTTCGTCATCAATTGTAACAAACTCTCACCGGTACGAACTTGTCCCTTCCTACAGAACCCATGAATCATCACATTGAATGTGATATTCGAAGGACGGGGCCCTTTTCTAACCATATCTCTGAATAACTTCCAAACACTTCCATAGTCACCTACTCTAAGCAACAACCTAAAGAGATCAGAAAGTGCCGACAAACCCGGCTGCAGTCCAATCATTCTCATTTTCCATAAAACCTCCAACGCCTGTGAATGCATTTCGACTTTCATGAAAGCACGCATAACCGAATCCAGAACTGAAAAATCCGACTCATACCCGAAATGACCTCTCCACATAAAATTAACCACCTCTTGACATCTAGACGATCCAATTCTCCATATCACCCATGATAACACATCCTGTGCCACAATCCTGAACCCCTGCATCGCTAAAACACGACACGCAACGCAACAAGACTTAACCATCCTATCTGACTCCTCCCTGAACACAAATTTGAAAAACGCAAACGCGCCTTCTCGTTTTCCAAACAATTTCATGATACTTACCAACAAAAAAGGACAAAACTCACGAGAAAACTCCTTCAAGACAACATCTGGATGCGTTTTAATCATTTTCCCCAACCCTAATACGATCCTACGCCTCTCATTCAGATTTATAACAGCATCCTCACTATTCAAATCCTTAAAAGGTGAAAAATCATCGAGGAAATCACATTTACGATTTGAAGAAGATGAAGCATTGAAGCAGTGTGAGCACCGATAAATTGGAGGTTTTGGCAGTAAAAGGAGCGCAGCAGTATTATTATAATAGCTTTGAGAGCTACAAACCTTAATGAGAGTTCTAGACGAGAGGCGGATCACAGTAGCAGACATCCGGCGATCTGCCGGAAAGGTATTTTCCAGCGAGCTTTGCCGTCACCGGAGAGTGAAGAAGTCTTTGCAGGATAAAGAAGCAGAGCTGCTACTGCGCTCTTGTAGCAGAGTGGCGGAACGATAGAGAAATTGATGGAAGAACTGAATTTTTCAAAAATAACCCTAACTTATCAAACTTAAATCAATTTGAACCCTAATTTTTCAAAAATAACCCTAATTTTTGAACTTTAATCCATTTGAACCCTATACTTCATTGAAACAACCACCAAATACAAAGGTTATGCTTTCAAAAAAAATACAAAGGTGAGAGTAAATACATGTCTTTAAGACATCATCTATATTATTTTCAAGAGTTGCCCCAACAATTATAATAAAGAATTCAATAAAACTATATGTAAAAGTCATTAGGCTATGCGTAATGGGGAGCGGGCTGGGGCAGCGGGCTTCATACCCCAGCCTGGCAGGCTCAGAAGATGGGGTACGCCGTCATTGATGCCGACGGATTGGAGTATGAGCGGCTTCACCACGCCGTTGCTTTTGTGTGTGTCTCGTGTGTGTGTGTGTGTNGGGTACGGGTTGTAGAGGGTTGCAGAGGATTGGAGAAAAGCTGATGTGTCAGCTGATGTGACATGTTAGGTTGGAAGGGTTGGGATACTGATAGCCTTATCATTACATTTTTCTTTAGTCCATAAAATGGGAACACTTTTAGGAGCAACTTTCAACTAGTAAAGTGTACTTTCAACTAGTAAAATCA
>LUCG01127405.1:0-17115 GCA_001633085.1 Carthamus tinctorius
ACTTTCAACGTCTCAGATGAAGACACGTGTCAAGATCTCAATATCTTAGGTCGTTAGGAGTATTTATAAATAGCGGGTAGGACTTTATAATACGTGTGCTTTTGGTGTGCTTCATCATTGTAATTTCAGCGTGCTTTCCAACTGTGTGAATTGTAAGTGCTTAATCGTTGTACTTTCATATCTGAATACACAATTAGATTGAGTGAAATCACTCTTGTTATTACATATTTTAGTGTGTTCTTGNTTTATTCCCCTGCACCTTATTGTCAATTGAAGTCGAATTGTGTTTATTGATCAATACCATTGTAAGCATTTATCGATCCAACAATTGGTATCAAAGCAGGAATTGAATTCTAATTCAATTAATCCTGTTTTGGTATTGATCTGTGTAAGTTCGAACACCGATCTGTTTGTTATCTTCTTCCACACTATTTCTTACCTAAATGTCTATGGAGATCACAATGAATGATTCATTCATAAGCACCAAATCTCAAACAAAGCTTCCTGTGTTGATTAAAGAAGAATTTCCTCAATGGAAATCCAAGATGATGAGTTTTCGTGAAGAGTTACACCTTAGGATCATTGAATGCTTGTTTAATCCTCCATTTGTTCCAATGGACCTTGTTCCACGAATTCCTGCCACTAGTACAACTCCTGAAGTTCCATATCATTTCAGACCTAAGTCAATTGAAAAATGGAGCAAAGAAGACAGGGAAATGGTGGAGTTGGAAAGCAAATGTAAGCAGCTTCTGTTGACAGCTATTCCTCAAGATATCGTTAGGAACATCATGCACTGCAAGTTGTCTATGAATATTTGGGTAGAGCTCGAATCTCAAGTTCAACAGAAGTTGATGGAACAGAAGATGGCAGAATCCTACTCACAAAAGTTTCCTCATGCAGAGACAGATGAGCTTCTCACAGATGAGTCCTCTGACGAAGAGTCGCAGAAGGATTTCCTCACCACAGAGGATGATATCTTCTGCGGAATGGCCAGGATTGATCAAGATACTTTAGAAGAAGCATCTTCTGAGGAATCATCCTCTGAGAATTACTATCAAGTAAATGATCTCTCTGAAGAAGGTTTTGAAAACATGAATGTTTATCACAAACAATGTGAAGAGCTCAAAACCAAACTTATGTTTTATAAGAGAGAGGTAACTCTTCTCACAGAAGAGAAAAAATTTCAACATGTTCAAAAAGGCTCAAAGTGATCTCTTGAAAGTCGAAAAATCTTCAAAAGAAAGAATTGATAAGTTGGAAAAGGAGGTGAAAAACAAGGTCAATGAACTGAAGAGGTTAGATAATGAAAAGAGTGATGCTATGTCCGTCAAAAAAATTCCAAAAATAAAGGGAATTTTTACACCAAGACATTCTGGATAGAGAGCTCAAAATAAGAAGATTCCAAGATGCTCAAAATGTGTTTACCAAGATTAGAGTTAACATGGGCAGAAGGGGTCTAGGTTTTTCAGAGTTTGATAAGAAACCTGGTTTTAAATCAAAGAAAACTCTTGAAAGTACCTTTAGGTCATCCAAGAACCTTAAAAGCAAAATACCAAATGCAAAATCCATTTTCAAAAGGAGAAGGCTTCTGGTTGATACAAGCTCTACCACTTCTTTTGTAATGGAGAATGTGTCATTTGATGACTATTTTGACTCTTTCTCACCTTCTGAAAAGAAGGATTTTATTCCAAGAAAATTCATGAGACAAAGTCAAATAGGAATCTTCAAGTTTGGGCAACCAGAAACCCAAGAGGCCTGTGAATTTGCTTATATTGTACCCCCTCTGGAAAGAAAGTTATCTGTAGAAGCTTCTGAGTTTCTCCCAAAACACATCAAAGAAACAATGTGTGTCAACTCTAGTCCAACAGAGTCTTGTGTAAATGAGCCTCTCTGTAAAGAATTGTCTGTCACAGAATCTTCTGAGTCTAATAAGGTCTCAAGAGAAGAAAGAGAAGATTGCTCAGAGACTAGCACTAGCTCACCATCTACCTCTAAAGTTAGAAGACCTAAGTTCACCTGGCAGCAAAAAGAAAAATGGCCTCAGTTGAGCAAACCAAAGAGCAAAATTAAACAAAAGAAGTCTAAGAATGACTTTAAAGAAGGCTCTAAAGCAGAAAAAGAATCTTGTATTCCTCAAAAGACTAAGATCATAAGAAAGGATGTTTTGGCTTATAATAAACAACCAGATGAAAAAGGGCCTAACTGGAGGTGGGTACCTAAAACCAAAGTTGTCTAATATATGCTTACAATGTTGTAAATTTAATTGTTCATTATGTAAATATTAGTTCTTATTTCTGTTATTTTTGTTAATTCCTAATTAACGTTCACCTATTTCTGTTGCCAAAAAGGAAATATCTGCAGAAGGATAGCAAAGATTGAGGGGGAGTATAAAGTTGTCCTCAAATGTATTAAAACCTTTGATGATATCAAAAATTTCTTTAAACATTGGAAGACATTTCTCACAGAACCTCTGTGAATTCTACCAAAGGTTCTCTGATAAATGTCTCTGTCAATTGTCCACTTGGGCCAAAACCCATTCGTGGCGAGAATGACCACTTAGCCATAGGCCCACGGTGACGTGACCAATTGCTGGGTCGAAACCCATGGTGGTGTGATCAATCGTTGGGCCTTAGCCATACTCGGCGTGGCCCGGACCGACGCCTAATGGTGACACGGTTGAATGGTGTGGGCCGCTGCATGGAACCATGGCGTGGCCGAAACGCCTACCGAAACGTGGTTCCGCCGAATGTCCTGATCCGCCTGGACCATCGCTTGACACGGCACGCTCAAATGGCGTGAGCCATCAGCTCGACCGCGACATGTGCCGCCTGGAGCATAGCATGCTAGCATCATGTGGAACCGCGGGGTGAGCCGCCTAGTGCCACGACGTGGACCGCGACGTGGCTGCCAAGTGCCACGGCGTGGACCGCGTCGTGAGCCGCCTTGTTCGACGAACCACGGGTAGTGTGCCGAACCGCCGATGTCATAATCGATGGTAGCGATCCACCCTAGTACCACTGTGGTGCTTTTGTGGTTTGGGCAAACACCCATTTTTCCGATCTTTCAGATAACATAAACAGTTAACATATGTGAATAAATTAAACCCTAATTTTCTAACGAATCTAAAGTTTGAAAAAAACTCATCAAAATACAAGAAACCCAAAAGATTTTTTCGAGATAGAAAGTGGCTCTGATACCATTGATGGGATTTTGGAATAACCAGTTTTATAAAACAATAAAATTGATAACACAGCGGAAGAATAAAACCTTATAAAACATAAAATCCTAATACGAGATGATCCAGTCTATTCGATAAAACCATTCAAAAGAGGGCTGGGGATTATACTTTTTGATGTATATGAATCCTGAACTGCTAAGAGATTTACACCACCACCGCACCTCCTGCGAGCCATGCTACTAGACCACATGAGGAACGTCACGAACACACGATTAAACGTCACAAAACTGGAAGAGAAAACTTCTCGGTTTCTTTCTTCTTGGGTGTCAATAACGAGAGAGAGAGAGAGAGAGAGAGAGAGAGAGGGAGGTTTAGGGTTAGGGTTTTTGAGATATTACTTTTGTTCTACTAAAACCTATAATTATCAATCATATTTATACTTTGAATATGATGATAGTTATGGTATATATATATATTATCTTTTAACCCAAGATAATTATCAATACCTTAAATAAGGTATCTTTCATTTTTGACCCTTAACTTTTAGATGATTGTCTTATCATCTTAAACCCTTTAATTAATTAACAAACTATTGATTAATTAACTAATTAAATATCTAACTGATACTTAACTTAAACCATTTAATAATTATTTATCTCTCTTCAATATAACATGTGATGTTGGCCCAGATCAGCAAGATTCAATGAAGGGAATAGAGAATCATAAGAGAGAAATCAAGAATGTGGTGTTTTATTGGAAAGCTTTCATGGAGTTACACACACCTACACATATTGTAACACCCTAAAAATTGGATCTAACAAAAACCTTCTAAAGAAAGAATAGTACAATAATAAACGCCAAAGCGTGGGCTTAACCCAATAAATAGAACAATAAAAACTGTATAATTACATAAACGTAATTTAACAGGATAATAATAACAATTAACTAATCTGTCTCCTAACCAGGAGAGAGATTCTACGAAGGTTATCATCATATAGTTTGTTACTGGTCCAATACGTTGGTCCCCAGAAGTATTCCCCGATTCTCACCTCGCGCACTTATGCCTGCTTGACACTAGTACCTGAGATACACATCGACACCAAACAAATGTTAGGCCAAAAAGCCTAGTGAGTTATACCAAACACAGAAACATTTCAACAGTATGCAAGCTTATAAATGGGATATCCATGTCAACCGTCGATCAAGTTGACCGTAACCCAAACCTTAGGCCATCACTGGCCATTCATATTTAACATATGTTTGTCACTCAGGGATACTCGACGAAAATCCACCCGAGTGGTCGATCTGGGGCTACGGGACGAAGATCCACCCGATAAAGGTCATACAAGGCTACTCGACGAAAATCCACCCAAATTGCAAGTCTGGGGCTACTCGACAAAAATCCATTCGAGGCGGCACATTTGAGGCTACTCGACGAAAATCCACCCGAATAGCAAATTTGGGGCTACTCAATGAAAATCCACTCGAATTGCAAGCCAGACTTGTTACATACCAATATTATCAATTTCTCAATTTCCACATAAAGTAGCATGGCATACATAACCTCATGTATCTTTAATATTAGTATCATAAACCTTATAGGTAGGCTCATACATTGCACATATACACAAAATTAATCCAATTATGATTATATAACCCTTTGGTCCACATAACTCTAATTACCCCCAATTAGCAAGTTAAGCATTTCGTCCATATCAAGACTCACTTGTAATAACATGATTATTAAATCATAATCTATCCACATATAGTCAAGTAATTACCCTTGACCCATATGGTCCAAATATTCCCAAACCTAGCAATTTAGGCATTTTATCACTATCATACAATATTCAAAGTATTTACGATTAACATGCTAAATCAAGCAATTGATGTGTATCTAGTTTTAACAAAGATTTTAGGAACTCACCTTGAAGTTTGTAAAGGCAAAAGCCCCAAATCTCACAC
This sequence comes from Carthamus tinctorius, assembly GCA_001633085.1. Lineage (NCBI taxonomy): Eukaryota > Viridiplantae > Streptophyta > Magnoliopsida > Asterales > Asteraceae > Carthamus > Carthamus tinctorius. The sequence continues at coordinate 5,144 of LUCG01127405.1, forward strand.
AAAACCCTAGCTTAATGATTGACTTAACACCTAAACAGATAAGGAGTTAATACCTTGGATTAGTTCAAGATCTACATCATACAAGACTAGATCTACACTTAGAACCATGGATAGAACTTGCCCTATCAAGATCTTGGATGAAAACCCTAGAATGAAGAAACCCCCAATAATGGTGGTGTGATGGTTGGAGAAAATGATGATGGAGATCTAGCTACCAAATCTTGATAACTTGATACTTCAATCCGTTGTTGTATCCTTGAAGAGCTTGAAAAAATCGAGAACATAGCAAGTTGAATCACCAAAATCGGAGTTGTAGAGAGAAAGATATGAAGAAATGAAGAAAATGGCTTAAAATCGGCGGGTAATACCCACATGTAACCCGCCCTTACTCTAAAACCCGCCTGAAACCCGCGCGATTCACTGTTTTGGCCATAACTTCTTCGTTATAGCTCCGATTTTGCTCCGGAAAGAACCGTTGGACTCGTATTTCAATCTCCCATCCAACAAGCCCCATAAAATCCATGATTTAATCCAAAATTCTATTTTTCATATTTCACTTAAAAGATCCATTTCTACATTGACCTGAAGTTGTATTATCCGAAAATTACGGGTGTTACACACACTGAGATCAGCTAAACGACTCTCATATGAATTTCTGACTCTCTAACCCAAGATAAGAATCCTTTATATATGTGTCCATATTACAATTGAGCCCAAGCCCATTTACCATTAAGCCCAAATAAGTGTAAAACAAATTAATACAATATAGGCTAAATGACTTAGTAAAACTTTCTCTAATTAGGACATTTAGGTCCTAACATGTGATATTCCGTTAATTGCTGTAATTAGGTGTGCGGTGGTATGACCCATTACTGTCTTATAACTCATGGACATAGTAAACCATATTTATTGTCTTTTGCACATATATACCAACATAGTGTACTCAACAAATGTCTCATTTTTCACAAACTTAAACGGCAATTCACCAACAACAAACAAATTCAATAAAGCCTTTTTTATTCTACCATCATGATGTTTCCAAGTTTGCACACTTCCTTTCCCACAAGATTCTTTTTTAAAGAATAAAGTATTTTGTTTTCTCATAGCATTTTTGAGTTTCATGTCACATTTAGGAAAATGCTTTTAAGAGCAGAAGTACCGTTTATTGATGGATCGGCTTTGAGTAGCTTGAAACAATACTTGCAATTTGCATGTTTTTTATGCCGTCCTCCTCAAGATACACGACGTCAAAGTATTTCCAAGAGGGAGCTCCCTCTCTTCCTCCTCAAGTTGCCCGTTTTCGTTTACCACTTGTCTCGACATTCTTTTGATCATCGTTTTCCTCTTGTTTATCATCGTTGTCGAAGTCCACAAAAGGCGTTTCCTCAAAAAATGTATCATCTATCTAAAAAGAGAGGTAACAACTAACGTAAGAAACAAAATTCGGATTGAAAAAGAACACATAAAAAGACACAATAAAACTTACTTCAATTTCTATATTAAGAGAATTCCAGATTGAAGGCTTGATAGAACCGTATTCTCTTTGTAGACTTGATGGAACTGAATACAAACCAATTTTTTAAAGCAAAAATCGGTTTTTGGGTATGATTAAACGAACCGATATTTGGGATGGATTTATTATTTAGGTTGATTTGATTTAATTGAAAGATATTATGAGAATCACGATTGGGAAAGGAATGGTTACCAAAATTTAGAAAGTGACCATAAGTCTTCCTAAACCGGTTCGGCCAGGTTTTTTCCGTTCTTTCTCGGTACTGAAACCAGTTGGGCCGAAACCGATTGGGGCCAAATTCTAGAACTGTTTACTTCACCGTGTAACATATATCGGTCTCGGTCCGGTCCAGATTCAGTTTGGGATTTCGGGGCCATATGCTCATCCCTACATTGGAGACTATAACATTTGAATTTCAAGAATCTGAACGAGTTGGCCGGTGACTAGAAGTTTACTCGAACGCATTCCTGATCTTAAATTTCAAAAGGAACACCTTTGTGCAGCATGTGAACTAGGAACATGGTTCTAAATAACTCGTTACGGCCTTGTTATGGATTGTTATGGCGTCAAGGCTTGGGGTCGCCGCCACGTTAACCCCTAAGGCTTGGCTTGCTTGTAACGCGTTATGGCACGTTACGACGCGTTATTTTGTAAGGCTTGTGGTTACTTTTATATATAACTTACAGGATAAATGGTAACTCTATACGAGACTGAAAACTTAAGTAAGCATTAAAACTAAAACCTTAAATACATAAATACTTAATCTCATTCCCATACATGGAGAGTTGAACATGAATTTTTTGAAAATTGAAGAAAGTAATAAGTAGGGATTCAAGAGATTTAATCCCGATTTTGCACCCATGATATCATTTTTATAAGCTTAATATACTTTGTATCAATGGTTATTCTTTCTTTTTTTAGTTTTATTACTTGCTATGAATTTAATTTGTTCTATGATATTATTCAACACACTGACATACACAAGTACGACTATATGTGTACACCGCCTTAGGGCACGCCATGAAAAATGCTATGGCCTCGCCATAACTCATAAGGCTTGAGGCTTCACCTCGTTGTTACGCCACGCCTCACATCATTCAGAACCTTGACTAGGAAAGATGATAAGAGATTCTCATAAGTCAGAGATTGAACATGGAACTGAAAATCCCTTGCAGAACACATGCATCTCTATGGTCCTATGAGAGTTCAAAACATAAATAGGAAGAACTATGTGTTAGTTATAATAGGTAACTTCTCCAAATATTACGTGGGTGAAGTTTTTGCGATCTACGGATGAAGCACCATAGATCATTATTTCTTTTCTAAAATAAGTTTAAGTAAACTTACAGTTACCAGTTCTGAAAATCCGAACGGATAACATAACAGAATTCAAGAACAAAGTTTTGGGTGCATTCCTAGAATCACTCGACATTTCACATACTTTTTATGCAGCTTGTACACCTTAGCAAATGGTGTAGTCGAAAGACGAAGCAGAACATTGGTGGAAGCTGCTAGAACGATGTTTGATTATTCCAAACTACCATTGTTTCCGTGGGATGAAGCGGTCGACACTGCATGTTTTACACAGAACTGCTCGATTGTAAACAAAAGGTTTGGTAAAAACCACATGCAGGGGCGTATCTATGCTTAAGAATTGGGAGTCAAATGACCCCCATAAAGTTTAAAAAAATTGGTTTTCATAGTATAGAATTTAACTTTTATATAAATATATGATTGTATTGACCCCCTAAAAAGTAAGGTTTAGCCCATAAAAATATTTAGCCCAACTTCAGTGGTAGTTTTTTATATAATTTGTCTTGACATTATTTGTTAGTCTTGAATTGTTAGGATTAAAGTTTCTTAGTTAATATATAAATATAAGTTTTTTGTTAGTAAATAAGTTATTAGTTGTTAGGGTTAGGGTTTATTAACTTACATCAAATTGTGTTTTTTTGTCAATTTTTATGTTTAAAGTTTATTAGTTTTGTTTTGAAGGGTATCCGAGTCTTTGCCCTGACTAATTCCCAGCAAGGTTCGCCGACAGCTAAAGCATGTTGCCTTGAGTTAATCCCCAGTGGCCACAATTTAAAGTTTATTAGTTGATGTATAATTGTTAATTTAGATGATTTTCTTTGGATCTATTTGAAAGAATTTGATGAAGTATTACCCTAATAGAATAGATAAATAAAATGAAACTATTTACGTATGGGACACTTTCAATCCATGAGAGATTACTTAAACTCCGACCCCCATCTTTAAAATTTATGGCTCCGCCTTTGACCATATGACATGATAAATAATAGAATACCTAACATCAAATTCTTTAAAGTGTTTGTTTGCAGGTGTTTTATTTTGAATGACAGAGAAGATAGAGGAAAGCTCGGTGCGGAAGGAATGAATTTGGTTTCATCAAATATTCAAAGAATTTTGTTGCATATCGAGTGTACAACAAGAGAATGGAGATTGTGAATGAAGTGTGAACATTACTTTTGATGAGTTTGTTGAATTGGCTTCTGAATACAAAAGTTCAGAACCCGTGCTAATAGGTGTATTAGTTTCTGAACAAATCAGTTTAGAACATGCACGAAATGAAGTGAATACGAATGAGGATACATGTTCAAAATCTAACGTTTCTGATTTTGATTTACTGTTTGAGAAATTTTACGACAAAATATTTTGATATATATAATGCTAATAAATCTAATAATGATTCTTGTGTTCTTAACAGTGGTTTAGTGATGAATGTGGATATCTGGTCCGTCGACATCAAATGACTCTGAAGAGACAATTGGTACACCAATCACTGAAATACTCGAAGGAGCTAAGCATAACTCAAGTTCAAGTGAAGATACATCAATTCCAGTTCAAGTTAAACCTAAATTGAATTAAGATATTTCACCTTCACTTGAATCGTTACAAGATAATTCTTTGAGTTCTTATGTTGATCCAAGTAATGATCAATCATCTTATAGACCTCAACCTCATTCAACTAAGTAGACAAAAGACCATCTGTTGCACCAGATTATTGAAGATCCAAATTCTTCAGTGCGAACGAGATCGGCAAATGCAAATGAATGTTTGGTTGCAACATTCTTGAGCAACCATTGAAGGTAAAATGCTCTTGCAGACCCGGACTGGATTCTTGTAATGCAAGAATAGATAAATCATTGAGAGATTGAAAGTATGGAGACTCGTACCTAGACCCCAAGATAAGTCTATAATTGGTACGAAATGGATTTTTGAAAATAAAAAAAAAAAGATGAGGAAGGAGCTGTTGTTCGAAACAAAGCTAGGTTAGTGGCAAAGGGTTATAGACAACAGGAAGGCATGGACTGTCATGAAACTTTCACGTTAATCTACTTGATTATCGATATTTTGCTTGCGTATTTCAATTACAAACTTAAGAAATATGTAGATTTATCTTGATATTCTCTATTTTTCTACACTTGAGATTTTTAAGGCTAAACTTTTTTAATAAGTTGATTTGTAATTGGATAAATAAAATATGTTATTTAATACATAATTAAAAGAAAATATGAATTAATTACATTTCAGAGAAGATTACATAATTTTGATCTCTATAGTTTCTTCAAAGAAAGGTTAGTCCTTCTCAAAGCTTGCCAACTAACATTCTTAAGAGTGCATTTGGTACGCAGACAGGACATGATAGCATAGAATAAAACAGAACATGACATGATAGTTGTTCATCATTTGGTATGACCGAAAAGAACGGGACAGAACATGATAGGATAGGCTAAATTACCAATTAACCTCTGTATCAAAAATGCTATACAAAAAGATGTTTTAAGCCAAATCCTGATTTCAGCTAACAAATATAAGCAAAATAAGATGTGAAATTAGGAAGAAATATAAGCAAAATTAGATGTGAAACCAGGAAAAAATTAGTAACCAAAATCGATTTTCAAAATGTGAAATCGGGTAACCAAAATGTAATGACCCAGGAATTTAGTTCAGTTAGTGGGGTTAAATTTAGGTTAAATGTACCAGGATGGAAAAGCTTTTTGAGAAAAAGGGTTAGTGTTTTAAATCTTTAAAAGATTTGATGATGTTGGATTATACTTTTTGGGATGGGCTTGGCCCTTAAGCCCATAGTATTTAAGGGGAATAAACTAGGGTTTTTTCCATTTTTGGTATAATTGAGTACGTATTTCAGTGGGGTGCTTGGAGAGGAATAACATCATCATCTTCTTCTTCATCATCAGCAGCATTTGGTAAGAATCCTTCATGAAACCCTGTAATCTTGCCATAATTTGGTTTCTATTTCATCCTTGGGGTTTATTGGTCTTATTATTATAGGATTGTGGGTGATTGGGAATGTTTTTGAGCCTCAGAACTCGATCTCCTCGAGTTCCTGGGTTTCCCGAATCTCCCATTGTCATATTCCCGAATCGGGAATTATTCCTGAGTTTTGCTGAATTCCCGTATTGGGAATTATTCTCGAGTTTTGCTGATTTCCCGAATCGGGAATTATTCCCGAATTGTACCGATTTTCCCGTATCGGGATTTCCTCTATTTCCCGAATTGGGATTTCTCCCGTTTCCCGTATCGGGAATTCCTCTATTTTTCGTATCGGGATTTATATTAAAAAATCCCGTATCGGGATTTGTACTGATTTCCGTATCGAGAATTTACCCTGATGGGTTTCCCGAATCGGGAATTAACCCCAAGCTGTTTCCCTTATCGGGAATTATTCCTAATTGACTGATGGTTGCTTTCCCGAATCGGGAATTCTCCTATTTCCCGTATCGGGAATTTCTCCTATTTCCCGTATCGGGAATTCCTTCTGTTTCCCATATCGGGAATTTGTCCCCGAGCGGGTTCCCGTATCGGAATTGACCCCTAATGGTATCCCGAATCAGGAATTTGCCAGTGGGGTTTCCCAAATCTAGATTTGGGTGCAAGTTGTCCATTTGGTAGCTTTAGTCCCTGAATTTATAGTTTCAAGTTCGGTTAGCTTTGGTCCCTGTAATATATGTTTAGAGAACACTGGTCAGGTCTGAATTCTTTGGGATTTCCGTTATAGGAATCCATACTGGGATAAGAGTTAGATAAGTGTATTAACACTTTAAGAATTGATACAGATCCGTTAGAAGGAAAGATCGGTGGGATTGGTAGTGGGATTCAGTACTAGGCACAGGTGAGTTCCCTTGTTTAAATTCGAAATGTTTTCTTTATAACTGAAATGTTTTAACTATCGTACCAAGTTGTTAACTGGTGAATGGGTGTATTACTGTGTTAAGCATGCTTAATTGTAAAATCTGTGTATGGATGCGATGCAACGTGGACATGGGGTACCCAAGGGACGGGGTGTACCCTTGGGGAGTTATTGAGTACCAAGGGACGGGGTGCGCCCTTGGGAATGAGGTATATAAATCTGTTTTGTATATCCTCTTAGTTGGGTCTGAAGGACCGGGTCTGTGTCCACATTGCACCATCGGATTTGATTCTAAATTCTTGATTGATTTATAAACTGTGTGAGGGAACTCACTAGACCTTATGGTCTAACCATCGTTTTCAAAACTTCTAAAAGATTTTCAGCGAGAGTTCAAGGAACAGGAGAGGTAAAGAGAAGGCGACTCAATAGTCTAGTCTGGTATAGTTTCCTATAGAACATTTGGAATATTAAAAATCTCAGCTGTGGAGGGTTGTTCCACTGGCAAATTAAACTGCTTTAGATTTATGAATTTAGCCTTTTGACCAGTTCTATTTATGATACTTGTTCCGCTGCGTTAGATCACTGGGATTGTATGTTATTGTTATGTTTGGGATTTGGGGCGTTAAACAAAATCAATGAAATCAGGTAAGCTAAATCCATTTTCAGAAATCAATAACCAAAATCAATGGTCATATAAAAGAAATCAAAGAAATCAGGAAGAAACAGGTGATTTCATTTTCGATTAGCAAGATACAATAAATTGATTCACATATCAGTAGTTCATATATAGGAAATCAATGAAATTGGAAAGAAATAGATGATTTCGCATACAAGAAATCGATTAGCAGATGAATTTAGGAAAGCAAATTGGATTATACATTACAAAATTCCAACAAAAACCCAGCTAGATATCAGTATTAAAAACAAAAAATTAGCAAGATGATGCAAATGAGATGATGAAAGGAGAGAAAGGAGAGCGGCGAGAGAGAGAGAGAGAGAGAGACAGAGAGAGTGTTGATTACGTGAGGAGCACCGATCGATTTACACAGCACCGACGAAAGGGAGAGATGAGCTCTGACTTACATAGTGCCAACGAGAGGGACAGACAAGGGTATTTTGGTTTAAGACGAGGGGGACAGACAAGGGTATTTAGATATTTTTTTTTGAACTTGACTTTATGAACTTATATCGACAAGATGATATAATAAAAAAAATTTAGCGAGAAACAAAATAAATTTACAATAGGGTAAATTACAATTTTCGTCCTTGTGGTTTGTAGTTTGTGACTATTTTCGTCCTTGGTCTTTAAAAGTTGCTTTTTTCATCCTTATGGTATCCATTTCATATCATTTTTCGTCCCTAAGGCTAAAGCTGTAAGAATGCTTCCATTAAGCTAGGAGTATAATTTTGTCTATTTACATTTTATTAGTTTATTTCTAATTAAAATTTTAACGGTATTTTATACAGTAGTATATTAGAGTTAAAAGTTAGAAACCCCTAATTAGAAAAAGTCACACCACCTCGTCGTCGTCTCCGGGAACATCACACCACCTCCAGCCGCCTCCGTTGTTCAGACCATTGAGACACATTCCCAAGGTTTCCCCCCCCCCTCTCTCTCTCCCTCCCTGCTCGTCTTCTTCCCCCACCCTGCGTCCACTGCTCTGACCCTATATTACAACCCTCCACTACTATCTTCCCCTACCCTTGGTAAACTAACAAGCCGCATGCTCTTTTCTTAGTTTTTACGCCTCCATATTCTTTTTGCAAAGTGAAAATCACAACGCAAAAGTTCTGGGTTTTTTTATTTTGCAAGGATGGTGGCATGGTGTGGTGATAGTGAACTGATGTAGATTGTGGCAATGGTGATGATAGGAGAAGGTTTACTGATGTTTATGGTGTAACAGGGTCAAGAAAAGAAATTGGGGTTTTGTAGAACAATGAGATATTTTGAAAATCTTAGGCTTCAGATTTAAAGAGCAGATAACTATAGAAGGCTATTGAGGACAAACAAAACCAGTTGTAGGCAACAACACCCCTAAGTCAGTAGTAATTTAAAGTTTTTCTCTAAGTGTTCTTGAAAATTTCTTTATTGAAATTAATACCCCCAAATTTTTGAATCAAATTTCCTTATCTTTTTGGTTGAATGTTCTTAACTTATGCTTGGTTGCTTCCTTGTATTTGGCTTGTAACATGAGGATTGAAATTCAAACAATTTGCTCATCTTGAATCCTCATTTTTTTTTTGTTAAATGTTCTTAATTTTGTTTGATGTATAGAAGTGAAGATGATTCACTATTTTATATACATGGTTGTTATAGGTGGTAGAATTAGTTTTTTTATTTTTTAATGGAGTAGGTCCCTTGAATTTTGTTATTATCATACAAAGTTCTAGTATATTATTTTATAGAAAAATAGATGAAATGATAAAAACACAAATATACCCTTTATTTAACTAACTTTTTAAAACACCGTTATTAGCTGCAGGATGAAAAAAGAAACGAAATGAAAACCATAAAGACAAAAATAGACCAGGGACGAAAATAGTTATAAATTACATACCAGAGAGACTTGCAAAAATCGTAGTTTACTCTTTACAATAATATAGCCCAATTGTAATGATCGCGTCATCAATTTCTTTTCCTAATTATCTTAAAAACCAACCAATCCAATATATCTTTGTAATAATAGAAAATGATATTTGCATATACAATTTCTTTCAAATAACGCAATAGCTGCTTTTATGAAAATCCGGCTTTTAGATTTAGCCAAATCATACTAATTCAACTACAAAAAATAAAATAAAAAAATATTGACAAATAATAGCTTAGCCTGTTCCATTTATGGCCATGGCCAAATTACCAATTCTGTAGCCAAAATCCTTCCTAGCATAATCCCTTTTAAGCCTACCATAGAAACTTCTATCAAGTGAAACAAACCCAACAGTCTTGTTGTTGTATTCGTTCAACATTATAGTGTTTTTGGTCGAAAATTCATTTGTGGTTCGTTTGTAAGGCCCGAACCATTTAGCTTGAGCATACTCACGCCGCCTCCATGGTGGCACCACCATCTTCATTTGGTTCATTGATTTCTTGATAGCTTTGCACATTATCCTAACAATCTCTTTCAATTCTTCAACTCTACAAACCGAAATCTGAGGGAAAATCTCGAGCACTAAGTTGTAGTTATCAGTCGGCCTAGCTATCTTGAATTCTTCTCCAAGAGATACGATGATTATGTAACGAATTCCTCCAACATTTACATCGACATATTCGTAATCTCCGGCCTGAAGCCGCCCTATCTTTTCCCACTTCGATTTGCAAAGACCTACATAGTTTTTTTTTTCCAGATATATTAGACCATTATTAAGCATTCCAATGAGTAACAACCAATCCATATAACATGGTATAAATTTTGATACAAACAATAAATCTTATGTAATCCCCGATAACACTAATTAATATCTTACATTAAATCATAAGATTTCTAAGTATATCATTTATTAACTTTAATTTGTTACATTTTCCATAATACCCTTATATTTCTTAACTCTACGAGTTAGTTACCCACTTTTGTATAATAACAGTAACTTAATAATAAATAATTATGCATTAAATTATTTTATTATTTAAAACAGAGTTTTCATCAAATAATAAAAGTCACATTATAAAGTAAATACAAAAAATAATACATATAAACTAAAACTTGAATTTAAAATAAATATAATTTATATAAATATACTAAAACTTAAAACAAATAAAAACTATTAAAGCCTAACCCTTTAATAAAATACATAAATAGAGAAACCAATATTGTAATTATTAAAAAAATAATGAAATTAGAAAGAGTGTAAATGAATAGTGATGTAAAATTTTATGTATTCATTAGAATAATCTAATTCAAGATGCTCATAGAAATGCAACTTTGAAGTTTTTTTTTTGGGCAAGATCAATGGAATCCAAATAAAAACATTAAAGAGACAGAATCGAATTAGTACCAGCATCGAGACCCTGATCGCGCAAACGAGCCATCAGTTGACGCTTAACTCCCGATGATGGTGGCCACGACCGATCTCCGGTCATGGCGACCCATGCTTTCTCAACGTCTGAAACCAAGTTTTTTCTCACATCATCGTCGCCATTTTCGAATCCAAATAATCTGTTCAATGATTCCATCATCTCCTCCAAATCTTCATCGATTTCATCAGAACTAAAATATTCATCGGGGGTTCTCGAATTAAAGTCACAATCCACAAAGCCATTACCGTTCTCGATGAACGAATTGACCAAATCAGACAAATCAATCATCGAGTGCTCGCTGCCGCTGCTGTCGCAATCCCGCACTTTTGCGGTCGCCTGATCGAAAGCATCCGCCACACTCTGATACCTCCCCATATTTTTGGAATATTTCAATAGGAATCTGTCAAAATTGATTGGTGTAATCCGGTTAAACTTTCGATTATATAACGATTAGATGTGAGAAAACGTTCTCAATGAGGGAGAAGAAAAAATGAAGGTCGAAGGTGTGTGTAAGGATGATGACACCATGGTGATATATATATATATATGTATGTATGTATGTATGTATACATGTATCTAGACACGCAGAGGACTACCAGTGAATGTGGACGTAGTTCCATCCATATTCAATCGGGTTCAAATGATTTGAAATATATGGCTATACCCACTAAAAAGATATTCACGAGCCATTTTCTTTAATTAAATTAACTTGATATATAAATTGCAGATATATCGTAGTTTGAGGGGGAAAAAAATAAATGAATTATAGATTTGTAATAGAAAATGTGAAAGGGTTTATAAACTTTTTTTGTTTGGATTATTGTATTGTTGTATGGATTAAAATTAGGTTTTTGGGATTAATTTTTCAAAATAAAAAAAACATATATAAATCATGTTTTAATATAAATTATTCTTACTTTAAGGAGATTTATTTTGAACATTAACACGTTTTTTTGGTTTATAATTTAATTAGTGGAATTCAAAAAATTACAATTATAAATATCTTTCATTAGATAACATTTATTAAATTATTATTGTTTATATAACAATATGATTTGAGTTATGTCACAATCCCATAAATTTAAATAGTGATAGGAATTTACCATCCCATAAGGCCATCCACAGCCCATGCCGGTATGACACCGATACCGAACCGGCACCCCCGACAACACCGTCGAGGGTGACCGGCAAGGTAGCCGGTACGGTTAAAAACGGCACCCATTCACCGGTTGCAAACGGCTCTCTCACCCCCCCCCCCCCCCTCCTCC